>PVIU01014736.1:0-50832 GCA_004026605.1 Ondatra zibethicus
CTCACATCATCTTTGCCCACAGGCATCTAAAGTAAATATGCAAAAGTTAAGGTCTCTCATGATATCTGATGCCATTAAGCTCAGTTCTAACCACTATCCTCCCTGTTCACTTCCTGAACTGATATGAGACTTTCTGTCTCAGTCACATGTACTGCAGCATCATGTCCTAGAATTACTAGTGTTAAAGGTACAAATATCAACTATCTAGTGTTTGGGAACAATTTTATATTATATTTTCTTGGTAGAAGTAGTGTGTTCAATAAATACACTCATAAAGATTAGATTTCAAATAACTAATTTAAAAATGAATGTGTATAAGCTACTTAGAGAAAAAGTACTGGACTTGAAGTCAGGCTTTTAAAAGTATTGGTCTTTATTCATTTGGTTCTTTAGACCAGATAAATACTTTATGTACTTATAAAACAAACTTGAAAATAATCTCTGAGCATAAAAATAAACCACATGGAGATGAAAATTTCCAAACAGTATTAAACACCATATTTCTATGTTGTGCATCCCTGGTGTAACTTAGGCAGTTCAAAAACAACTGCAGAAAAGAAATCCTATAGGCTGTATCCAGTTTTCATGACCAGTGATGGTTGTATTCTGAGGTGGTTATGCATGTATGTTTTAGAAATCACTTAGGAATTTTCTAGGCTAACAAAGTGGTGGTAGCTTGTTCTATTTTATGAGTCAAGGAAGACATAGTCTGATTTAATCTGAAAGCCTCCTTCCTAAGGTCTAACATTAGTAGTACCAAAAAGTACTATGTAAGCCACTATAGAAGGAAGCAATCAATACTAGTCCTATCAAGCTGTGATGACTATGAATTATAACAATAGTCAGCATGGCAAAATATTCATAAACTTTTAATAGTTGTACTCCTATTTTGTTGGTAACCAACAGCTTTCTAATTGGTGTTAATGCTCCCTTAATGGAGAAATTGCATGGTACTAGATACTTAGCCAGCTATCCAGGCACTGTGAGGGCATGGATATTATTTTTGTTGCAATAAACTGAAAACATGCAGAGCTATTAGGAGAAAAATAATAAAATTTGTATTGCTCTATGCTTTATGATATTCATACATTACCTGGAATTCTTCAGTCTTGTATTAAGTATAAGCCTTATATTTCCAAAATTCACAAAATCTTAGATTACCATAATATTAAGTACAAATATCAACACCCAATACATTAAAACAAAATCTTAAGACAGCTCAACACGTGTTTCATTCTCAATCATTGTTACCTGCTCCAAAAATTCAACTGCCTTCATAATAGTCTTACATTAGTACATATTGATTCAGTGAGACCAACTTATTCTAAATATCATAGTACAGGTGAAAAATAAATTCACTTAAAGAATAAAAGACAAGTCTCTGCTTTCTCTTATTTAAAAATGTTTGAAAAATTGAAACCAGAGGTTTCTTAAACAACTTTTGTGTGTATTTCACCTATTGTCTTCCTTTGATGTAGTAATATTTTATTCTCACTTTGTTGTTTTTTAACATCCTTGGTTATTATCATATTGGACACCAGTGAAAAATAAAAGAAAAATATTATAAGGTGATGTTAAAGCATAAAGAATTTATAATAAATATTTAATTTATTTTCTGAGAATTTCAATATGTTTTGATCATATACATAACTCATTTCATCCCCTTAATTTCTCCTAGATAAATCTTTCTACCCCCAACTTCATCTCTTTCTTAAAAATACCCCATGAACTTCATTTGTGCTGTCAATATACTTCTGGATGTGTGGACACACACTGGAATTCTGAATCCTTAAGAGCAGTCTGTCTCAGTTGGCTTTCTGTCTACTTGACACGAACAGAGAGTTTCTGGAAATAATAGGCTCAGTTGAGAAAAAGACCCCATGTGTTCGCTAGGCAAGTCTGTGGGAATTTTCTGTATTAATAATAATTTGTGTTGGAGGGCACAGCTGATGGTGGGTGGTGTCACCCTTGAGCAAGTAGTCCTGGGTGATATAAGCAGCCTGAGCAAGCTATGGTGAACAGCCAGTAGGTAGTACTTCTCCATGGGCTCTGCTTCAGTTTCTGTCTCTAGTTTCCTGCCGTCATCCATTAATGATGGACTGCAATCAGGACATGTAACATAAAATCAATTCCTCCCTCGCCACATCGCTTTTGGTCATGGTGTTTCATGAGGGCAATAGGAACCCTAACTACTACACTCTCACGTATAGAATTTGGTTAATCAAGGTCAAAATCCTTCCACTGCATCTTTCAGGTTAGTTTTATTTTTGTTTTTATGGCTGTTTTCTTTTTTTGGTTGGTGTAGAGGGTTTGTATAGTTCTCTAAGCCTATCATTTAGAAGACAATTGCACTTGTAGATATACAGATGTTCTGACAGCGTGCACAAAACTGTGAAAACTCAAGCCAGACTACACCCATTGTAGAAGATGAGGGTTAGATACAAACTCTTACACAGACGTGAAGTTATTGTCAAATGTTAGCTGGTAGGCAAGGGAGAGGTGGGGCTTTGTTTTGTTTTGTTTTAAGAGTGTAACCCTGGTAAGTTGAAGGCAATTTTGTGGGCCCCTACACACCCAAGAATATTTTGGTAGCACAAATTAGTATTGATGCTTTAAAAAACAAAGGAATAGAATTGAATGGTTAGGGAAGGGAGGAATGGATCTGGGAAGAGTTGAGGAAAGGGAGTGAAATGCTTAAATATGTTGCATGAAACTCTCAAAAACAAATGCATATTTTTTTAAAAAAATAAATAAGAATACATGGTCAAGATGTATGAAACAAGAATCTATTTTCAATTTAAAAAAAAGAGAGAGGAAAAGAAAGACCGCATGGAGAAAATAAAAGCAGCAATATAGAAAGTCTCTATGTTCTGAATTCCTGGAAAGTGTTTCCTATGATAGTTCCGTACCAGACTCAACCTTGAATTTAGCATACTCTAGGCTGAGAATATTCAGCTTTTTAAAATACACCACCATTTTACACACAGTGAAGAATACTTTTACATTTTTTATTCAGCATAACAGATCTTCAAATTTAGGATGAATTATTTTAAAGCTTGTTCTCTAATGCAGCCCATTAATAGTGATATGTATAACACTTTGAGAAGAACCCCAGACAATGGTGATTAAGGATTTTTTCTTGGTTATGACAAATGTTAAGCATTGTCCGGTTTCCTTTATTTGAGATATAGAAATATAGCACACAGAAGTGAAAACATCAATCTGTCAACAATTTCAAAAATATCAGATTCAGATATGTGTGAAGATATGCCTTTTTTGTTCTATGGACTTTATCAAAACTTAATGGCAAAGAGGAAATTAAAATTGGGCATGATGACCATGCAGCATACAAGTATTTACAAAAATGATATTAGGTAGAGAAGAAAAGTAAAACTCTGGTAATGCTATAAAAAATGCTTCATACCTGTAACAGTAGGCATAATGTCCGTAGGACAAAACAGATAATTCGTGGCATATGCTAAGTTTTTCCAGAAATAATCAATATGAAGCATAGATGGTAGAGATAAAATATTAGTAGTCATGTCCTCGATGATCTTGGTACCTTCGGGTAGACAGTCTCTACCTTGCTTTTTGGCAATTATTTTGATGGTCTACACACCAAACTGATCTCATTGCATTACATTTTTAAAATTACACTTTTAAAATACATTGAATTGGACTGGAGAGAAGATTCAATGGGCAAAGCACTTGCTGCATAAGCATGCTAAAATGGTTTGAAGAATCTTGGGGCTATTTTCAAGATGAAAGCAGGAAGCACCACTGAAACCTGTGAACCAACACTCTCTCAGTTCCCTGGTCCTCAATTTTCTTTCCATTACTCTAGTCTATGTGCCATAGTATATCTTTTCATTGGATTTTCTGTCTATTGAAGAACTATAATATTGGCTTTCTTTCATTTATAAACAATTATTTAGTTGTAATAGGAATGGCATTGTCCAGTTAGGACACTTGAAGACATACAGCTTTTAATCAGTAGGCTAGAAATAGGATCCCAGCTTCAGTACTGTTATCGCCCTGACATTTGATTTACGAGAGACTCCCTGTATCTCAAATTGACTATAAAATAGTGGGAATAAAATTCATACTCGTTGAAATATTGATACCTATATTGAAGGGTGTATAATAAGAAATGAGTTTTATTTCTTTCATTTTTTACTTGGGCATTATGTGGTTTCTTTTTGGGTTTTATTTTTTGTACTTTCCTGCATCATCAAAATCTCCTTTTAGTACATTTTGAAGCTGCTCTGAGTCAGGCATACACAGCACTAGGTTTTAATCTTTGGATGCCTGAGAAGAATTCATCATGCACTAGTATAAATCTCTTAAAATAATTTACTTCAAAATTCCAGCAGTTCAGTCTAGGAGTGGTCAGTATTTTAATTTTAGAGAAAATACTCTTCTTTGATAGTTCACAGCTAAACTTTATTCATCAATCACATTCTTTCTTAAAATTTATAATACTTATATTGTGTATGTGGGTGTATGTCTATGTACTGTGTGTGAAGTGCTTACAGAGGTCAGAAGAGGGCTTCAGATACCCTAGGACAGACTTACTGACATCTGTGTGGATCCTGGAAGTCAAATCTTGTTCTTCGGGAGAGAAGCCATATTGGAAGGTTTTAGCTGCCTGGTAGAGATTGCAGTCTCTCATGGCCTGGCAGCTTTTCTCAAAAGCTTAGCAATATGGAAACTCCCTCCATTCCAATTAGAACTTCCTGCCTCTATATGCCCTTACCTGAAGCATGTCCCTGGGACTGGAGGGCTGACCATATCTGAAAGCTGTCTCCTAACCAGATACCAGATGCCTGACTTATGTTTAGCTTGAACCCTGGCATAGATTTTTGCTAGTAGTCTACTTTGCTGTGCATACAAGAAGTCATATGATAAGAGCATGCATATTAGATGTTGTCCCAGCCACTGTCCCCAGCCTTTATATTCCCTTTCCTTCCTGCAATAAAGTGTAGCTGTAACACTTAACTGTCTCCCAGGAGAGCTGGTCTACATGCCTCTGGACCTGGCTCACTCATTTTGGCTCCCTCCCCCATTGCAGACAGTGGCCAATGATTTTGAGAAAGAAGCATGGAGCCAAAGAGCCACTGTTCTTAACCACAGAGTCATTTCCATAGCTGCTGACATCATATTCTTATTAGTACTATAGTATGCTACATTAAAAGTGTGTGTTAAATATAACTATTACATTAGTACAGCTTATGTTCTTAGAAATGCTCTCTCCTCATTCAAATATTTTAATAAAAACAGAACATAAAACGACTTAATTTATTTTATAGCTCAAACAGGAAAGAAAATCCCAGTTTTACCACAACTAAAGTGTTTCAATGTTACTGATCTATGAAAGAGTGGCTATGAATGTCAGATTCCGACAACTCATATTCAGGTCAAAGCTTCTCAAGGATGTCTTAAGAACTTAGCCCATTTCAAGTTTCCAAATGATTGCTTATGCATATTTGGATATTTGGGGCCAGTTCAACTCACCCCTCGGGAATACTTTTTGTGTTGTCTATTAGCTTCTTTTTATTTTTGGAAGAGGTGATAGCTTTGTTCCTGTTTGTCACAGGCCTACCTTCAACTTGCAGTCCTGCAGACTCTGTTCACTGTGTCCTGGGATCAGAACAATAAGTTCCTCCTTATACACTGGGATCTAGATTTCCCAAGCAACAGATGTTTCCATGCTTAAATTGTCTTTCTTCATGTGATAGTGAGTGTGTTGGACAGTTTTATCTTAACACAAGCTAGAGTCATTGAAAAGGAAACAACCTCAGTTGAGAAAACATCTTCATAAGATCTGACTGTTGGGTATTTTCTTAATTTGTGATTGATAGGAGGAAGGCCCATTTTGGGTGCTGCCATCCCTGGGCTGGTGGTGATGGGTTCTATAGGAAATCAGACTGAATACATGATGATGAGCAAGCCAGTAAGCAGCATCCCTCAGTGGCTTCTGCATCAGCTCTTACCTCTAAGTTCTAGCCCTACTTGAGTTCTTGTCCTGACTCCTGCCTATGATGAACCATTATATGGAATTACAAGCCAAATAAACTCTGTCCTCTCCTAGTTACTTTGGTCATGGTGTTTCATTACAGCAATGGTAACCCTAACTAGGATACTGAAACAATTTTGTTCTAAAATAACTGCTCTTTATGTTTTCATGTCTTTTTCCTCGCTATCTTAACAAACAAGCAACAATGAATACACACTTAACACATAGTTATTAAGTTTAAGAATGTTACAGGCAAAGATGAAAACAAAAGTAAATTTAAGTTTTAGTGACAAAAGATAATGGGAATACTTTTAGTCTTACTTTATGCACATTGGTTGATTTCACTGTGGATCCCATGCTCACCTTGAAGTCAATGCAGCCCAGATTGAACTTGAAATTATAACAATTTTCTTGCATCTGACTCTAGAGTGTTAGAATGAGTTTGCAGTGCCACATACAGATGTTTTAAAATTTATTGAAAGGATGTGGATTAAGGGGAACACTCATTCATTGCTGGTGGGAATGCAAACTTGTACAATCACTTTGGAAATCAGTGTGGCAGTTGCTCATAAAACTGGGAATCAACCTACCTCAGGATCCAGCAATACCACTCTTGGGAATATACCAAGAGATGCCCAATCATACTACAAGAGCATTTGTTCAACTATGTTCATAGCAGCATTATTTGTAATAGCCAGAACCTGGAAACAACCTACGTGCCCCTCAATGGAAGAATGGATCAAGAAAGTGTGGAATATATACACATTAGAGTATTACTCAGCAGTAAAAAACAATGACATCTTGAATTTTTCATGCAAATGGATGGAAATAAAAAACACTAGTCTGAGTGAGATAACCCAGACCCAAAAAGATGAATATGGTATGTACTCACTCATTAGTGGATTCTAGCCAAGGACATTGAGCATATAGTTCACTCTCCTAGAGAAGCTAAGTAATAAGGTGAACCCAAAGAAAAACATATATAGATCCTCTGGAAATTGGAAGCAGAGAAGATCACCAGGCAAAAGTTGGGAGCATGGGGGTGGGGGTGGGGTGGGGAAAAGGAGAGAGAGGGATAAAGAAGGGAGAAGGGAAGGGTGGGGAGAGCTTGGGGGAGTGGGATGGTTGAGATGGAGGAAGGGAGGATATGGGAGCAGGGAAAAAGATATCTTAATTAAGGGAGCCATTTGGGGGTTAGCAAGAGACTTGGCTCTAGATGGGTTCCCAGGTGTCCACGGGGATGTCACCAGCTAGGACCGTGGGTAGTGGAGGAGAGGGTGCCTAAACTGGCTTTGTCCCATAGTCAGACTGATGACTATCTTGAATATCACCATAGAACCTGTGTCCGGTGACAGATGGAGATAAAAGCAGAGACCCACATCAGAGCACTGGACCGAGTTCCCGAAGTCCAGTTGAAGAGCAGAAGGAGGGAGAATATGAGCAAGGAAGTCAGTACCGCGAGGGGTTGGTCCACCCACTAAGACAGTATGCCTGACCTAATGGGAGCTCACTAAATCCAGCTGGACTGGGACTGAACGAGCATGGGATCAAACTGGACGTTCTGAATGTGGCTGACAATTGGGGCAGACTGAGAAGACAATGATAATAGCACTGGGATTTGTCTCTACTCCATGTACTGGCTTTTTGGAATCCTAGTCTATTTGGATGCATACCTTCCTAAGCCTGGATAGAGTAGGGAGGGCCTTGGACTTCCCACAGGGCAGGGTACCCTGCCCTCTCTTAGGACTGGAGGGGGAAAAGGGAAGGTGAGTAGAGAAATGGGAGGAGGGGAGGAAGTGGAAATTTTGAATGGTATTATTTACAAAGTAATAAAAATATAAAATTTTATTGAAAGTAATTTATATATGCGGAAATTAGCTTTTAGTCTTTTTATACTTTTGCTACAATCCAAATAACCAGAGAGATTAGGTACCCAGTAAGAGACGGGGAGGCAGATCTCCCTTGGAAGAGTAAATAGAATAGAGTATTTGGAGATATAATGGAGAAACTAGAAAGAAAAAAATAAATAGGTAGGGGGATGGAAAAGCAGGATAAAGAATCAAATATGGAGAGGGAAAACCAAAACTAAAGAGAATTTGAAAAATCCATATGGAAAACTACTACTGAAGAAGCTTTCTAAGCTATATACATATATGAAATGAAACTGAATAATGTCACAAAATGACAGGGGAGACAATGCCCCAAGTAGCCATCTGATGCCACTTAATAAAATCTCCAGTGCCAGGAATGGGTTACAACACGGAATCCCAGATATCACCAGGCCGTTTGTTACTCCCTTACTGCTACAACCTAAGAGTGAGGACCTATTGTCAGATAGCACTTACATATGTCATTGAACAGGAAGAAGTCAAGCTGGTCCCTAGCTACTAGTTTCACCCATACTGACTAGTGTTCATGACGCTGGAAGGTATCTGGCTAACAGAGGCTAAATAAATAGAGTTGCAGCCGAAGGTGGTGGCATGTATCTACCATACTCACATTCAGGAAGCAGGATTATTGCCTTAATTTTGGGGCTAGCCTAGGTTACATAGTGTGTTCTAGGACAGCTTGATCTATAGAAAAGGGTTGCATCCTTAGAAATAAAAATTAAAAGTTTCACCTGAAACGCATAGGTAAGGGTCATCATAATTTCATACCTCACAAAGTATCAATCGCAAGACAAGGTTTACATTCTAAATTGTGACCAACCTTCTTTTCAGATATCCCATTTATACTGTAGCAAATATTTTATTTTTTAAAATATTTTCATCATTTAAAAATATCTCAGTACTTCCTGAAGAGCTATGGACAGTTGATAGTTGCTAAGAGAGGGAGCAACATGCTTCTTGGAAGATGTGGCTACTCGTAGGTTTCCCTTACTGCAGTGTTTATGGCTCCACCCCAAGATTATATTATAAAAGAAAAACTATCTAAATTTAGGTGGTTATGAAAAGTGCTGTAAACTGAGAGAGGGTATTGTTGGGCTAAATATGCAGGGAACGGGGGCAGGGGATGGGGAGGATATATGGAACCATGTTTCACTCCATACATATAGGAAACTGTTAAAATTGAAGAAAAGTCTGAATACAAAACATAATATAGTGACTTTGAGGCCAGCCTGGTCTACAGAGTGAGTTCCAGGACAGGCCCAAAAACTACACAGAGAAACCCTGTCTCAAAAACTAACTAACTAACTAAATATATAAAGTAAACCTGATAATATCTGAAAGTCATTTTCTACTCAGGGCAAGGCCATGCAAACTTAACAATTTCCATTAGAAGTTGACGTATACCACAATACTATAATAAACTTTTTGAAAGATTGCACTGAAATATGGCAGTTTTTAAAGATATACAATTTTGTTTTTCACATAGAATGTCTCCCCAAATTAGTCTAAAATGGAAATATTTTGATATCTGGATAAACAACTTCATAATGAGTCAAAAAATTAATAGAAATTTTAATATTTTTTAAAACCAAAGCATCCAGCTTATTTTCTTTTATAGGTATTCATTGCATAAATGCATGAGTTTTGCTAAGCTTTTATTGAAGCAATAAACATATATGGAATATATCTTAACAAGCTATGTAAGAAACCAGATCAATCAAACAAACATAAAAATTTCTGTTGCTGTATTATACTTTACTTTATGATTATTAGTAATATTTCTAGAAAATGCAGTATCTTGATAGGTAAATCAACACTAGGTGTGTAACAAAGTAGATCTTGCAGCAAACAGCATTTTAAGATGAATACTAAAACTTAACTATTTAGGATTTTTTTATGAAACTTTGTATGGTCTCTTTCTCTTAGTAAAGTTAGAAGTTGAATAGAACTTGTGTTGTTTTTAAGGTGAAAACTATTTAATAATGCACCATTTTCTTGTCTCAAGACTATATAAATATCTAAAGCATGTTTTCTAGATTCTGTTTTTCTGTCCTCAGAATTAGGGAACTTATCTAAATTCAGCCACCAAAGATTTCCTCCCTGTGAAAGACATGCTCTTCCACTTCTGTTTCTTCTGCTATTTAAAGTAGTCTTTAACTACTCGATTCTTCCATTTCATCCACACTGTGCTTCTGCTGGATCTCAAGGTTAATGTGGGAGGTGATGCATGCTGTGAATATGTCCTATTGCCATTGGTTCATAAAGAAGCTGCTTTTGGCCAGTGGCTTAACAGAGTAAAGCCAGGCTGAAAGAGATAAATAGAGTAGGAAGAATCAGGGAGAAGCCTTGTAGCCACCTGCAGGAGACAAACGCCTCTGTCAGAGTCCACTGAAACTTTGCGGTAGGCCACAACCTTGTGGTGAAGCACAAATTAATGGAGATGGGTTAGTTTAGGATATAAGAGCTAGATATAGATATAGATATAGAGCAGTATTGCAAATAATATAGTTTCTGTGTGATTATTTCAGGTCTGTGTGGCCAGGAACGAATGAGCAGCCTCTGCCAACACACAACACAAGATGACTTATTTCACCAAAGTTAGGTCACCCTGTGTTTCTTATGCTATGTGCTATCATGTGGTTTTGCTTCATCTGTCAGTGATCCAGGGTTTCACATAGTATTTCTGTTTATGAAGATTTTGATTTTAATATGTGGGATTTCTGGAGTGAATGTTGCACTAAATTTATTGTAGCTTCCCTCCAAGCTGCTTTGCAAAATGGGGGCCCATGTCCCTTTTGTAGTTTTAAAGATAGCCCTGCTTTTTCCTTTCTACCTTTGATTATAGGAAGACAAAAAGCAATCCAGAGCTAAGCCATGTTTACTGTGAGGTTAACAATACACGGATAGGCAGTTTTATCAGAGTCAATGTTTGATAGTGCGAGAGCTTGGCAAGCTCCAGGTTTGCTTTTGTCTGAGTGACCCTTGCCATGCTATGAACACTTTCCCCAAGTCAGTCTCCCGCCCGTAAAGCAGATTACAACTGCACCCCAGTAGATATGGGTGGCATGATGCAAGCTGATTATACATAAGTTATTTATACATGTTTGGAATAGGAAAATTCATAAATGTAAATATTAATTAGAAGATGGAAATTAAGGATATATTTTCTGATAGTAGCAGTACTTAAGTATGGCAAATATATTAGTGATACCTACCGTGCTTCATTTTTTAAAATGTAATATTGAATTCTGGAGAATTACCGTACAAGGTTGGAAAAATTTTTACTTCATTTTCCATAAAGTTATATATTAACCAACACACACATATAGTTTTAAGATGTTTTATTATATTTATTTATTAAGTGTGTGTACATGCATGTCTGTGCACATGTTACCTGTTGTACCTGTGGAGGTCAGAGGAAATCTTGTTGTACCTCATTTCTCCTTCTACTATGAAGGTCCTGGGAATCACACTGGAGTTGTCAGACATAGTAACAAATGCCTTTATCCATTGTGCTATTCTCTAGTTTTGAACCCATGGATACATTTCAGTGCCATTTTGACATTTACTGAGAGTGATATTTTTTGGCATATTGTTATATTTTGCTTAGTTGAGGTTCCCATGTTGGATATGATATAATGGAAAAAGTTGATAATTTATAGATGACTCCTGTTTGAAGAAGAGTAATGAGTACAGGAGATTGGGTGGTATTTTGCTGTCTTCATCCTTTTGCAGTAAACTGTTAGAAGATACTATTCCAGGAAGATGCAAATTAATATCTATTCACTGCAGGTAGGAAACCAATGACAGACCAGAGTAAAGATAAGCATAGAACTTGGTAAACCAATGAGTTTCACTGGCGCTACCTACAGGAATATAGGTGAGGGGTCACTTACAGAAGCATAAATGTCTCAAAGACAGCTGCATCACCTAATGCCTACCTCAGCATGTGTGACAACTCATGAAGCCTGGAATTCCAGAGAACACTGAGCAAGTTACAGACTGATCTACAGCTTAGTTGACTTTTTTTCCAGGTAGTTTGCAAGGTCTGAGCATCTTCTAGGAGAATATGCTGGTCTTTGCTTCTTCCGGGCAGTTCATCTGATTGTTGCTCCTTTCAGTCAGCTTAGATTATCTGACAGTAATTCTAAACACTTATTACTGCTTATAGATGCTTGTAGAGGGAGGGGCCAAATGGATCTGGTCAGTTTCAGGAACTTTCTGAAGCCATTGGGTTGTTTACTAACTAAGCTAAAAGAGCTTCTCTGCTAGATGGAAGGCTTCACCTCCCTTTTGTTTCACTCCCTTCTTAATATACTGTCTTTAAATATCCTATTGATTCACCTCCCACTTGACTTTGGTGTTACCATAAACTTCAATCCAAGATGGAATATTTTAAACATAGAGAAAATTTCTGTTCCCTCTTGACAAGCTTTTGAAGGGTTGAAATCTAATTTTATGAAAAAGAATTTTTATAGCATAAACTGATGTTGACTCAACACCAATTTCATTTATGAGGATAACTTTCCCGGGACTAATTTAGTTCCATTGTAGATAGGAGAGCTAGACATTCATATATCACAGTGAGGGAAGTGAGTACTGTTTTAATGTTGAGAATGACCCTTTGGTTTTCAGGCAAGCATAATGACATTTCAAACATTGATCAAAATAACTTCTATTTGTCTCAGAGCACATTGCTTCTGAACTCTATCACTAACCTTTGCTCCTTAGGCTACCAATAATACTATCCAAAAATTTGCATATATCAGGACATTCAAAATTTAGGTTACTCATATTGATCAATGAAATTCTGCTGTGAGAACCTCATAAATGAGATGTAAAATAATAGAATTATTTTGTGTACCAGTTATAGAGAAAGAAACCTGAAACTAATGTAAGGTTTGATTTACACTCCTTCCCGTACTGTGAGGGAATAACCGCTCTTGACTGTTGTAGTTTTTGTTGGTTGCTGGTGATCCTTGTAACTTCTTGTTTTATGAAACCCTAGCAACTATCCTACTTCCATCTTTGCAAGGCCACTTCCTATGTGCTCTAACTCTGAGTCCAAATCTCTCTTTTATAACAAAACCAGTCATGTTAGACACACACAAATCCTAGCCAAGCACAGATGTATCCCCATAATAAAATATACTAAGTCTCTATTTACAAATCAGACCAAACCCAAAGGTTGCATGCTGTTGAGAGCTTTAGAAAAACATTGTGCAACCTGGTGCACTCTGAATATGGCTGTCCAGTCTCCTTTTGTTTAGCATAGAACTTTGTTTTTACTATTTACACAGTGTGGCTTCTCCATTACATACCCTGAGATAGTCGTCTTTAAACATGTGACACTGATAATTTCTTTCTGTGTACAAATATGGTTTAAATGGCAGACAATCATAAGTATTTTATGCAGAGTTTCAAGTCACATATACGTTTCCCTAAATTCATCATTGCGATATCATGGTATCTAAAGAGGTATACGATGGATGGCTTTCTTTTTTAGTTTTTTTTTTTTTTGCTATTTGCTGAATAAACAATCAAAGGTTTGGGTATGTTACTGCCCACAGTAATCATCTGCAATAGATGGCAGTGTTTGCCTTTCCCCTTATGAACATTTCTATTTTTAGTGCAGCCGTCAGAAGCATACCTGCTGAGATCTAAATAAATTCCATAGTGAGAAAGCAGGGAAGATATGACAGTTTTAATGCAGAGATCCTGCCTCTTCCATTCACCAATATCACCAGGAAATTAATCACTCCTGAGAGAATTCCATGAAAGCCAAACAAAGGAACTTCAAGAAGAAATATTGAAGGTGGCAGGGCACTATTTCACCAATTCAAGATATTCATGGGCAGACTCTATCCTATCTATCCATCCTGGAACTAAATTTGAAAGTGAGATGGGTGCTGTAGGAATGCATATTAATATGTATATTGGAATTGAAAAATGAAGTCAGACGTTCTCTGACAGAAAGAATTGTAATCTTTCTGATTAGTAGCAAATATTGACTGGTTTTGCCAATTAGGTGATATGGCTGATGTTTTCCAGATTGATTAAGGTAAATCTGTGGGTCCAGGTTTTGACAAACATATAAACCAAAGCATGCAAAAGATTAAATCATTTTAGCCAAAGCATTTTTTATCAAAGACATGCTGAAATGAACAATATTTCAATATCTGCACATCTCTGTGAGTTCACAGATTTAATCCAGACATGTCAAGATGAACGATTAATAGTATAATTAAGAAGCATTTAACCTTATTAAATTTTCCACTCATGGGTTCCTGTGATGTGTTTTATTATTTTCTTTATTTGTTTTTAAATATTCTCTGGAAATGATTTAAAATTGTATAATATTAATTCATTTGTCAATAAGGTAGATGTATCCACAAATTATGTCCAACAAAATTAAATTTTTATGTAACTTTCCATATAAAACTTTTTAAAGTAGTCATCTTCCAGTTTACACTAAAAATTGCAATTTTTAAGCTGAGGAATAATCTCAGGTTCCTACTTAATAATACATGAGAGAACAGGAAGTACAGTGTTTTGTACTGTAGTTTTAAATAAGTAACATATTAGATAGCTGATGTGGAAAAGAAAGCCTACATTACTATGTATCCATACAAGCGGAGTAAAATAAAACAAGAGAATGGTTTGAAATACTTTATTTGATATAGAGAACAATATGCAATAGTATTGTTATATTTATTAATATAGAGGTAGAATGTATTTCTAGGATATTTTTGTGATATTTAGATTATGACTTCCTTATGACTCATATTCTAATTAATTCTTTTATAATTAGCAATGGATAATACATTGGACTACGAAATCCATTTTTCACAACAACTAATTATGTAAAGAACTTTGACTTTTCAAGTGTTAAACCCAACAACTATTAATTCAAATAGGTATAGCAAACTCTCCTCACAGATGTCTGTACTGTAAAACATATAATACATATTTAAAAGTGGACTAAACTTGGTAAAATTCATCCATGAACAGCTCCATTAAATTAATTTACCATATATATTGTCTCTGTCACTTGGTGCAACTTGCAAACATCCCATTGATTTCTTACTAATTGTTATATTAGGAAAATACAGATAATTGGTCATCTTAAACCGTACAATTCTGAGGACCAGAAAGCAGAACTGACCACCCTCCTTGGTGCAGGCTTCCTTGAGTGGACCAGGTAAGACTGTGCTGATGGACTAGCCCGCATAGGGATGATGAGGGAAAGCTGGAGAAGCTGACCAACCCAACAACCAGTCAGATCCAGAACCAGGGCTATGAGTTGGCCCACCCCAACTTCTACCCCATCTCCGAACCATTGGAGCATGTAAAGGGGAAAACCTATATATCCAAAACAGCAGGATCTCCTCAACACAGGACAGCAACAGGGTATACAAGAGGAGCACCAATAAAAGACCATTATTGGTGGAGGAGCAGAAGCCAGAGCAGTCCATCCAAACCAATGACTCATGGCAATGAACACGTGAAGGTAAAGATGAATGAACTAAAGGATAAACTGTGTGACTCAACTGGCTGTATTACAGCTCTGAAGACAATATTCTTTTCTTTCCCTCTCTTCTCTCTCTGTCTCTTTTATTTTTTTGTTTCTTTGTTTTGTTTTTTTTTTTTTAAATTTGACTTTGCTTTGAAGAGAAGGTTGTAAGGGCAGAGGGAGGATGCGAGGTGATGAGGAGGTAAATAGGATCAGAATGCATAGTATAAAATCCACAAAGAATCAATAAGAGATAAAATAAAAAAATTGCTTCTTTTATTTCAATTGAAAAGCTATGGCATAGGCCAAATGACAAGAAAAATTATATTAAAACATTTTCCATCCATAGCCTTAGAAACTAACCTTGGTCAAGCATGACTTATAGAAATTAAGAAGAAACCATTCCCACCACTGAAGACAAGAGAGTGAAGGTCTGAAACTTAGGAGAGGATTATTCTCAGTGCTAACTGCAGAAATACAAATTCAAACAACACTAATGCATTAACTCACACTATCAGATTGGCAAATATCCAGAAGTTTAGTATTATCCATTTCAGAGGAAAGTAGACAGGCAGGTTGTGGCTGCAGTGGAAAATGAAACTATTCCCATTTGGTGGCATTTTGTGATACCCATCAAAATAAAAATTGCATTTATCCTTTGACCCAATGGTCTCACTTCTGAGAATTCAGTCCAACTCCAATAGTGAGCTTTTATGGGAGAAATCACCACTCTGAAAACCTCTATGGCTTACAATAAAAACAATTATTTATTGCTGGTTAGTTGCAGGTTATAGGTCAGCTTCTGGTGTGTGTGATGTCAGCCTTATTCTGGGCCAGTGCTTGAACAGACTTGATCTCTGAAGTGTGCAGTATTACACAGCATCACGGAAGGAATAGACAACACATAGAGCTCAAAGTCGGTTCTCAGAGTTAAGGTACCATTACTTCTATACAAAAGTTACCTGTGTAAGGTCAATGGGATCAGGGCAGGGATGTATGCTCTGTCTCAGGAGAAACACTGCACAGCCATGGACGGTACTGAGCACACAATCTCAGGGAGAAAGCAAGGAGTCAGCATATGTGTCTTCTTCCCATGGATATTATGAAGTATAAAAAGGTTACTAATTGTAGTATCATTAATAATAAGAAGAATATTGATTTGATTTGAACATTTGTGCCATCTTTTGACTCAAAATAATGGTTGACACCAATCTATGTGTATATAGATGGCCTATTTCTGACAAAAATGTACATGAACTAGTTTAAGTTTGAAAGAGACCTTCCTGAGCTGCAGATCTTAAATCATTTAAAACACAAAACTTACTTCCAGTGTAATCATCCAAAGGGTATTAATCAAGGGTATGCTGTCGCCCAGACTGATTCATGGTGAAGAACTCTGTTGTATGATGTCTTCCTTAATCACCACTCAAGAACAGCTTTTAGTGTAAATCTGTCTCTGCCAGTTTAGCCCAGTTCAGGTCACAGAATGAGAATTTAAAAGTGGTCAATGGCAACCCCTACAAGGGGATAACACTCAGGTTAGGCCTGTCAAGATTTTGTTGAGGATTTCAAGCATGAATAAACTTGAAGGAGACTCCAGCTTTGGAAGACAAGCAGGATGTTTGATGGAGCCTTTGAAATAAATAATCAAGAATTAGTGACTGGTTTAGATATGATAAGTGTTGGCTTGTCATCCAAAGGGAAAGAATTTGGAGGCTGCTTGATCACATGACTGAGGAACTATGGAATACTATTTCAGCTCACAACCTGGAAGAGTCACAGCAAACAGTTCCCAGAATTTGCATAATTTATGATAACTGTAAGAATAGGGCTCCAGGTCTCTGTGAGAAGCAGTGTTGAGACATATTCACACAGCACTGATATCAAAGTGATGTTTCCTGGGCAGGCGTTAAAGCATGACAGCCTCAGACAGCTGCCTATGTCCCAGTGCTCCTTTAAATACAGCTAACCCCTGTGGATAGTTTTGAAAGAAACACATTCATCTACTATACTATTTCTAATTTTGATACAGGGACAATCATCTATATAACCAGTTCATATTTCAGGACCGGGATAATTATCTGCCAGATATGCCAAAAGACTTAACCTGATAGAGACTAGAGAAAAAACAACAAAAATAAAACAACTTGAAATCAAGTTAATGGCACTGACAAAATTTCTGTTCAAGCTCACATGGCATTCTTTGCTTAATACATTTTTTTCAATATTTGAGCTTTAAAGGATTTTATAATTTAAGCTTTTGTTAATTCCCTCGTTTCTCAGTAAATACAGATTTAGCTATTCGAGTTCCCTTTAGGATGAATAATAGTTCATACTAAATCTTTGAAACTCATTTGGGATTGTGCATGCATTCCAATGAATAATAGCCTTTGTGACACCATGGAAGTTATGTGGCCTATAGTATTTATAGTGTTTTCTTTTGTAAATAGCACATGAGAGTAATAATAATTGTGCTACCTCTCAGATAATATCTCATGACAAATGTATAATATAAGTCACTTTCATGGCTAGAGAATAAAAGAGCTTGCTCCCTATTCTGATGAACTAAATTTGATTTGAGGCACCAAGTGGTCAAATTAGAGAAGTGACTTCTGAAACCTATCCTCTGACCTGTCCAGGCAAAGTACCACCTGCCCACTCTCTCTCTCTGCCTCTCTCTGTCTCTCTCTTTCTCTCGCACACATGCATTCATGCATGCAAGCATGTACACACACACACACACACACACACACACACACTCATAGTGCAACCCAGACACAGAAATAAAGTATTTTTGAATCATAAAAATCACTTCAAACATAAATGCTTGCTCTAATGATAATTTTCTTCCCACACCAGTCTCTATAACATTTCTTAGTTTACTTTTATATTTTTAAAGAATGATATATGTTTTTAGTCTAATATTCCTGTGATAACAGAACCTATGACAAAACTCACACAATTTTATATTATGTTGATTTTATAAAAATAGTTCAATAATATGGGAAATTATGCTAAATACTTGTGTTTTTTTCTAGTAGATGTTATACTTGTACATAAATATAATTTAATATAGATATGGTTATAGATGTGTTATATATACTGATTATATACCTTTTATTAAACTTTTTAAATGCATTTACTGTGTTTACTTAAGGTTTTCAATGTGATATCATTTCAATCAAACAAAGTTGTAGCACAGTTGCTATCATGAAATAGATAAACATGCCTGTTATATTCCACAGTTACTTCTTTTATGGTATGAGTAGATAAAATCTGCTATTTGATAAAAATCACATGTAGTAAGTTTCACTACTGTTGGTTAAACATACTCTGGGTCTCTCAACTAACTCACCCTACATATCTGCTACTTTGTGCTATTGGCTTCTGATTTTATCCATCCTGGACACAGCAATAGCTCTATTTAGAGACATTTTATGCTTTATTGATATTTCAATTTATTAGAAATATTATACCTCCCACAAAAGAGTTGAGGAAGCTGTATGATACATATGCAAAAATATTAAAATTATTGTTCAAATTCTTGCAGTGTTTTTGTTTTCATACATTTAATTTCTAATCATAAATATGACAAAATAACTTTTCAAAGTGACTATCTGGCTAGTTCTTACCAATATTGAATGCCAACATTTCTTTATGTCATGCAGCATGTCACGTACATATCAAATGTTTCCTCCATCTTTCCCGATTTCTAACACTGTTTCATTTCAGTTATTCTCTAATGTTTAATTTCATAGATATAGCTTAAGAAACTGTGATACTCATTGATTAGCTTTTAATTAAATTTGATTTGAGGAATTCTAGAGTTCACATCACTATTTGACCTCAAATGTTTAATATTTCATTTTTCATTTAAAAGTATCTTTATTAATTCTCTGAGAACTTCATTTACGTACATATTCGGTCGTCTCCCCAAACCTTCCTACATCCATCCCATCTTAATCAACCAAACTTTGTGTCTTCATTTTTATTTTTCTTTTAATTTTATTTACAGCCTCTCTTCTCCTCCCTCTCCTTGGTCCAACTTCTTCCAATGCTCCCCCAACTTCCTCTTAGATTAATGACTTCCTTTCGTGTGTGTGTGTGTGTGTGTGAATACAGTCTGCTGAGTATATTTGGTGTTGCTCATAAGTAAGGGTGTAGGGTTGACCCCTTGGCTTTCATTAATCCATCAGGAATTCTTTGGATAAGACCAATTCTTCTCTGAGCAACTATTAATTGCCTGGAGCTCATCATCTAATCGGATGTAAATAAACTCTTTTTTCAAGTAATTTTGTCACTTTTAGAATGGAATAAAAGAACATTTTGATAGATTTTTTCATCGATGAGTTGGACACCAAATTAATGAAGTGATGACAGATATTTTCTTGTTTTATTAGTGACCCCAACATTATTTAACACGCATCCATTTATACAGAAAAAAACTTGTAAGATCAACATTAGAAAAGATAATCCAGTTAATCAGGCTTCTTCTTGGAATCACCTATGCCCTAAATACATTTAAGGTATCAGTAGGGCACATGAAAGACGATTTCCTGCATCCCACATTACAAAAACCCTCCTCTCCATTCAGCACAATGACCTACAAAAAGGACATTAAGCTTCATGTGACAAAATAGAGACATCATTTCCTATTTTTATGGTCAAAACAATCTTTTGTCCATATATATTGTTGGATTTGGTTTTGGAGTTGATTTATTAAACTATGGAATATCTCAGTAACCAAACAGCTGAGTGACAGCAGCTACATGTTACCATTTTTGTTGATTTTATGAGCTCTTATTTCGGAGAACACCTCACTTTCAGAGCCAAATGTCCAGCCCTGAAAACACACACACACACATGCTAATGTGTACACACATTTATTAATGTGTGTGTGTGTGTGTGTGTGTGTGTGTGTGTGTGTGTGTGTAATAATAACTAGCAAAACAGAAGATCCCATGTTGAAGGAGATTGTTTGGATACATGAAAGGGTTTGGAGGGATGAAGGTAAAAGAAGAAATGATGTGATCAAATTATATTATCAATAATTAAAAATTAAACAAATTTCTTAACAGAGTTTATTTTAACCTCATGGCTTTATGTATGTAATAATTGCAAAGAAAATAGAAAATAAATACCGAACAAGTTTTTGAATATCATAGCAGTATCATTTTTCCTTTTAGAAATGCTTCATTAATAAAAAATTACATTGGGGTGGAACTAGAACTCAGGGCAGCGTTTTCGGGGCTCTGGAAGCAATTCCCAGGACTTTCTTTCCCCCTTCACAGGAAGGAACTAAACTAAAATGTGAAAGCTTTTAAGAAATAAAGCTAATGTAATTATAATTGGTTCTCATTTATAACTTTCTCAAAGTGATTAATAATTCATTCTGCTAGCTTTCAAAATCTTTTCTTTTAGGATTCTCTTTCTTATTCTTGATTGTGGTGTTACAACCCTCAGGTGATTTGGAGAGTGTATATTGTAAGGTCCAGAATCCCATAGGGTTCAGTATTCCACAGGGCCCAGCATCACACTGAGTTCAGCATCCATCTAGCTCAGAAAACTGTACGCAGTTCTGATTCTCATTTTAACTTTATCTCCAGATATCAGGGCACAAAACATTCTGCGCTCAGCTGTGCTGTGACACAATAACACGGGCCAGAAAGTCATGGGTTCCCCTTGTATCCTCTCTACTGCTGTTGAAAATGCCCAGAAATAAGTAGCAGCAGCGGGCCCCCATGACAACGAAGAAACTCAAGAGCATTTTTCTCTTCTATGGCATCTATAGGGGTTAGAAACTGTTTTTAAAGGTGTACTTAACATTTACATCTAATACGAGTTTTTTTTCCAGCATATTCTTTTCTCTAGATGACCCCTAAAGAGAGTTATCTTAGTTATATCAAGAGCGATTTTCACTTGAGCAGTCATTTTATGAAGAATATTTCATTCGGAACAGTCTTTGAAATATCATCTTTCATCTGCTCTCTAAACCTATTGAAAACGCCTGCTCAGTACCTGAATCGTTTTCTCCGTTGAAATATATCATTTTCCATTACTCAGATGTTCTGAAGATTCATAAAGTGGCAATCATAATTTATTGAAATTCCTTCCTGCCAGTCAGAAATGAATAAAACTATGCAGTGTATCCAGGAGGGGACAGGGAAGAAAAATGAAACGACGAACAGCAGAACCTCCGGTTCTGAAGCAGTTCAGCGGCATTCCCGGCAACCAGTCTTAATTTCAGCTGCTTTTCATGTTCCAGCTGTTTACGCCCAGCTCAGGAAGGACAACTCAGAACCCAGTGTACATGAGAGTCCTCTCGTAAGATTCTCGTTTAATCCTCAATAATTATTCATGATGGATCTAACAATCTGGCCTCATATTTTTTTTTTAATTCTTACTGTAGTACATATGACCTGGCTACTGTCTTAATCTTATGTTAGAAGTTCCCAGAATGACTTATCTTCATATTTGTGCAGTTTAGGTAAGGACCTGCTTCCAATAGCACACTTCTTTTCGTTTCTTCTTTCTTCTCTTTTCTTCTTTTCCCTCAACTCATCCACAATACAATAAATGCCACTTGCTCTATTATATCTTGCTTTCCTGCTTTAGTGCCTGGCTTTGTTCATTTCTTTCTTAGTTTTATTTGTTTGCTTGTTTTCTCCCAGTGTTTATGATAGAACACCAGGATTTACTCATGCTAGACCAGCATTCTGCCACTAAGGTACAAATGCAGCCCTGTCTTTCCGTTTTGCTTAGCCTGCACAGCTAACATCTATCTCCTAACTAGTTCTTTAGTGCTTGGAAAAGTATGTGCCTCTCTTCATCCACTGTGTTTATTTTTGCCTCCTTGTATCTTACTACACTTCATAGTTTTGATTTTCTCAAAGATTTTATTCCAGAATATTGATTCTTTATCCTAATTTACCTTCACTATTTATTAAACAAATGCATATGGCAAAATATAAAAATATAAGAAAATTAAAACCAGGTAACTCAACCATTCACACCAGTAGTCATATATCATAGATTTGCTTTTTTTCAATATTTTATAATATGCTGTTGACATGAATTCTGAAATTTTCCATCATTTTATATTATGATAGCTCATCTAGACACATATAAGAAATATAATTCCAGTGCTATCTTCATGTCTGCTCTAATATTTCTATATCATTTATTTTAAAACATTTTTATATAATTTTGAGCTTTGCAATAACTATTCTTATTTTCTACCTTATAATATGAGGTTATCCTTATCTCTTCCCTGGCTTTTTCCTCTCTTACTGCCCAATTGGATTCCTTAGCTGCTGTATTTACATTTCTGATTTGAAGTCAATCTTCCATCATTTGCTTTCTGACTTGTGGTAAATGATAAAAGTACATGAAAAAGTGTTTATTAAGATGGGGCTATAGTTGGGTTGCTGCAGCCTGTTTCCATGGCTAGAAAGTATTGTTGGTATTAGATGAAAAGGGGTTCAAGAAAATTTCAGTGGTTGCTCAAAATCTTGCCACAGTTAAAGTTGCTGGTTTTTTTTTTCCATTTGTAAAGCACATGATTTAGAAAAATACTCTCATTTGTTTTTCCTCAACCTTCTTTGTGAAGGTACAGCAGAATACTACATATTAGGTTATTTCCATAATATTCATTTCTCATAATTGTGGAAATCATGAAACCCAAGATCCAAAGGGCTGTAAGAATAAGGTATGCCATGCTCCTTCAAACTGGTTCTGAGATGGCTTTGAATTCCAAAATCATGCAGAAGGCAGAAGGGACAGAGGCAGAATCTTGACCCCATTAAAAAGAGGAGCGATACTGTTCCTAACCATCTCCTAAAGGCCTCACCTCTTAAAAAGTGTCACCTGAGTTATGTAGGGAACCATGCAGTCAAAGACACCATCTCCCTTTGCTTAACATTGGTGAACATGCCCTGAAAGTCAGGAGTGACTGGTGTAGGATTTGGTTGGACAGGAGTCATTTTCTACCCATATACGTCTCTTGAGGTAATTCCTTTGTCCTTTATTCCATGATTTTTGCTTCCTTGGGTTGCTTCCTCCTCATAAACATCATCTATCTTCATCTTTATTCTCTTCATTGACCTCCTCTTCATTCTCTTCTGGTTTCTTTTCTTTCCTTCGTCCCTCCTCCTCCATGTCCTCCTTTTTTTTTCTTTCTCTAAACTATTTTTTAAATTACTTCCTTTAAAGAACTACATGAGACACATATTTCTGTTAATGCTTTCCTCACCATAGATTCGATGTCAGAACCTTGATTTACTGTAACTGTTTACCTGTTGTTTTATACTGGCAGCTCTATATTTTGAATCATACTGTTATGAAACTTGGTATCACTTTTGTTCTTATCTATCATACTTTTCTATTTTATATGGAAACAGTTACTCCTCTTTATGAATATTTCAAATGGCAAAATGAAAATTAGTTTGACTCTGACTCTTTTTTTATTTACAAATGAACCACAGTTTCTCCTCCTTCCTCTCCTCTACTTCCCACTCACACCTCCCTTCTATCCCCCCCCCATCCATTCCTCATATGTCTCCATTCAGAAGGGGTAAGCCCACCCATGGGAAGCAAAAAAAATCAAGTTGAGGCAGGACCAAGCTCCTTCCCTTGCATCAAGGCTACCATAGGGAATAAGTTCCAAAGAGGCAACTCAATGCTTCAGGGACAGGTCCTACTTCCACTGTCTGAGGTCCCATACCTGTATAGAGACTGGGCTACTCAATTGTCACCCACATGTAGAGGACCTAGTTAAGTCCCATGCAAGGTCCCCAGCTGTCTGTCTAGTGTCCAAGACCTCTCACGAGTGAGTTCATGTCAGCTGTTTCTATGTGTTTCTCAGTAATGCTCTTGAAGCGCCCCCCCCCCCACTTGCTCATATAATCCCTTCTCCCTTTCTTCCACTGAATTCGTGGAGCTTGGTCTGATGCTTGGCTGTGGATCTCTGCATCTGTTTCAATCAGTTACTGTATGAATGTTATATGATGACAATTAGGATAGTCACCTTACCCTGTAATCAGATTAGTGACTACCCTAATTGTCATGCTGCATTTTCACCTACAACTATTTCCACTATCAATCCAACTACATTCAATTTATGCAAAATGTATTTTAGACTGAATTACTTTATTTTTTTCCTTTGTAGCACAGCTACACATACATATAACACTATTTTTATTATACATCTTAACAATATCCTAATATTCTCCTGTTATTATCATTGTATTCTTTAATTTTAGTCCACAAAGAGATAGATAAACTCTATTTTTTTCTACTTTTTATGCCTAGAATGTTTAAATATTAGAAATTCTAAAATTTAGCAAGTACAATTTCTAAAACTAAAATGAACAGAATACTGGAAATGGCAACATCCCACAATAGACATGATCCTTCTAAGAAAGCATAATTTGGTAGATTTCTTTAAAATGTTTTCTTTTTTGTTCCCTCATGGTACACATTAGGAATCTAGATATGTAGACATCTAGACATATCCTTTCTTACTATATAATGCTATTGAGATTGCATTTAATTCTTTAAAAACAGTTTCATGGGAAATTACGAAGTTAAGTATAAGTAGGTTTAGTATACTTTCTGGCCATTTTTTACTCTTCTACGTGCCTTATACAGTTCAGTATTATTTCTTAGGGATGGTAATATCCCACATGGGCTGTGTCCTTCAACAGGAATTAAAATAAATATAATCCACACAAATCTCCATAAATACAGCCACAGATCAACCTGATATAGGTATTTACTCAACTGGGGCTCAGCCCTTAAATTACTCTGACCGTGTTGACAGTTAAATAGGTTGTTGCATAGATCAATGAGTGACCTCGCTTGCCTACAATTTTTTAGCACTGTTAAGCATATATTATTTCAATGTCAACAGCTTAAGAAGTCTGAAATGATACCACATTACTTTTAAATCTCATCCTATTGTGGTCAAAATCTGCCAGTATTTTATATACCTATATCTGTTTCTAGAAGACAGATATGACTGTCTCAGCTCTTCAGATTTTCCCTCCTTTAGATCCCAAGTTTTCTCCACTTTGATGGTAAGTTTCTTTGATCTTTTTCACATCCTGCCTTTCCCTCCATATTTTCCATCTGCTTCAGATTCTCACTTAATACAATTCCATCTGCTTTCTTCACATTCTAAGTGCACTGACTGCTACCAGTTGGTGTTGTGCATTACATTTAACAGGCCGTGGCTGAAATATCTCAGCTTGTCCTGAGGATACCATAAACACACAAAGCAAGACTGAGACACTGCCTGACTATCATACAGTGAACAGTTTGGGGTGCAATATTTTCCTTTACTTTATCTCCAAATACAAATGTGTGTGTTGTTTATCATTCTAAACAGTTGAAGATATTTTTTCCTATTTCAGAATTATTAGTCATCAAATTATGGTCAGAAACTTCCCTACTTGTCAAATTTGAATGTTTATGTATTCAAATGAACATCAATTGTTTCAAGCTTTATAAACTTTCATAAATATTTTCCTTCAGTGGATGTTTCTATATGTGTAAATAATGAAACAGTAATGAAAAGGATATTGAAAAATGAATAAAATAAAAGTACTTTTTGTATTAGGTAACATATGAAAGTCTGTATGAAATGTAAACAATCTGAAATATGAAAAGGAGGCTGTGATAATTTAAAATTAGGTATGATGTGTGACACAGAGACAGACATATAAAAAAGGTTATCATCTTAAATGTGATACAATGAAAGAAATTATAAGAGAAAATGTGTACTATCCTGTTTAGCATTAAACACAGTTGGTCTTATATCTCTCGTCATTGTCAGAAACACACCAGATGGAATCTTCTACTTTCACCTACTCCTCAGCCAAATCAGGAAACAGCTGGGATCTCCTGCAGGTTAATGTGAAACGTACCCCATAGGTCACATGTTTGAATACTTGTACTCCGGCTAGGGCTCCTGTTTGGCAATGCAAAACTCTTGAGAAGTAGAACTTTACTAAGGAAAGCTATTAGGGGCAAGACTTGGGGTGTTATTTGGAGGACCTGCTTCCTGTTCAATCTCTGCTTCGTGACCATGAATACCATTTAAATAGATGCCTCACACTCTTGCCAACTTGCTTTTCCCACTGTAATGGATTACAGTTTTTAAAGCTGTGAGACAAAATAAACCCTTACTTCCTGAAATTGCTTTCTATTGAGTATCAAAGCAGAGCAATAAGAAAACCGCCCACTGAAGAGTCTATTACTAGAAGGTCCAAATTCAGTCTGTGAAAACTGGGAAAATGAAACCTTAAGGAAATCTTCTACTCACTAAGATCATTTATGGTTTTCTATTATTCACAGGATGTACATTTAATGCATCCAGTTAGATTTGGAGGGCAAATCTAAATTTCATCACCTCCCTCAAAAATAACAAAAATTCAGGTTAAAAAAGTCTGTTATACTTCTTCCATATACAACTTACCACAAATTTTAAAGAAATAAAAAGCATACTATGAAATGTAACATGTGGTGTGTAACTGTAAGTGTGTGGGTGTGTGTGTGTGTGTGTCGATGTATGACATGTTGATATTTTGTTTGTGTTCTAACAAAAAAAGCTTGCTTGATGATCAGACTGTGGAGCCACTAGTTAACCACAGAGGTCTGGAAGCCTGTACAGACAGACAGGAAGTGATGTGGCTGGGTGGAGAGAAGAATATAAGGTAGACGGAGACAGGTTTGGTCCCTTTACTGCTGAGGAGATAGCAAGGTAAGAGTTGGGTGTGGCTTGCTCCTTTGTCTCTCTGTTCTTTCAGCATTTACCTGGATTTCTGGTTCTGGGTTTTTAATGTTAAAACCAATTAGAACTCATGCAGTAGTATGATATCATTATAAACAAGATTTTAACATAGCAAAAGATGCTTGACAATTTTCCACTGTATGCCTCATAGGATCACAGCAACCATAGAAAAAGAGTTTAGTTATATACTAGATATGCCTTCTTTGGTGTCAGGAAACTGTTCATTTTACACTGTGACACAACTTAGAGAGTTAATGCAATGCCTATGACACTCTTAACAAATTTTCTTTTTGGAAAGTATGTTTTATAAGTGGTCAAATTTAAAATTTACTTGATAGTGTAAATAACCTAGCAAAACCAAAATGATCTTGTAGAAAAAATTAAAATCTTGACAAATTGATGCTACTCAGTTTCAAAGGTTAGGATGCACTGGAATTATTGAGAACAATTTCAGAAATAAATAAGTACAAGCAAGCACATGGAGGGGGGCAGGAATAAAGAATTTGGATCTCAGCCAGACCCAGGTCCCTACCAAGATTCAGTTTGTAGAAAGATTTCATGACAATTCACAATGCATGATGAATCAGTGTCTGTGAAAGTAAAGAAACTTGAATTTACCTCTTTTATACAAAGGTCTATTCAGAAGTATTACAAGCACAGAGGTAAAAAGGAAACAAAACATGTTTCTGAAATAGCGTGTAAGGAACCATTTTTATATTTTAGGTATGGAAACATCATTTATTTTTATTTTTCATTATTTATTCCTTTGTATATTTTATACATGAGTACTGTATTTTTATAATTTCTGCTCTATCCATTCCCTCCTAAAATTAGCTTGTGCCTCCAGTCTGCTTCTTAAATTTATGATCTGTTCTTTAATTATTCTTACACATATACACATACACTTTTGAACCATTATATGTCATACACACACACATACACAACATATATATGTATATAAATATACTTTTTTCTTTGCTGTAAATTATGAAATATTCAAACCAAATAGAAAAGTTGAGAGAAAATTATTATTATAGCAAATTTCTTTTCAACTTCTTTTGCTAAGATGAAGTATACTAAATATTTACAAACACACACTCCAAGTTGTGCCATTTCATAGTTTATTCTGTTTCATCATACTTATATTATCCATTATATTCATATCATAGTTTCAACAAATTTAAATACTGTTTTATTTGCTCATAGTATTTATAAAATAATACAATATATGAATTTTGTGTCAGGAAATTTCATATAATGTGTCTTGATCATAGTTTTCTCCCATCCAACACCCCAATTTCTCCCAATTCTACCCTCTACCCACCCAAACCTTCATGATCTACTTTTTTCCATTAGAAACTATTTCAGAGCAGACATTCCAGGCTTTTGGCTCTTACAGACTTTCTGTCCGTAATCTGCAAAGTTTTCTTGAGCCTTACATGTAGATGTAAAGGTATTAATTGGGAGTGGACACCCCATTGTCAGTTGATCTCCAGTTTTGGGCAGTTGTATCTCTCTGTGATGATCTCTGTGTGCTACAAAAAGATGTGTCTTGCATGAGAGCTGCATGTGTATCAGTGGAAATGGGGATAAATGTTTACAGTGATGTTAGAGATTATACTAGTTGAGGAAAGTGGAAGTAGTAGAACCTTTAATTCCATGGCTTCACCAGTCACAAGCACTTGGTTAAATGTTCAGGTCCTCATGATTTTCCTCACCTCACACAGGCCTTAAGAGCAATTAGGTGACTCTTGGTTCCCTGCAGGATAAAAATGCCACTATTCAAAATGTCCCCATGGATTCGGCTGCTGCAAACATAATCATCCATCTTTATGTGAACTTGTACTCTTTGTGAATTTCCACAGGACAAGTGTCTAGACCTAGAAATACTATGCTCCAAATTAGTAGGAAGACTTGCTTAACACTTAAGAGAACTAAACTTTCCTTCTGGAGGACTGAATGTCTTTCACATTCATAAAAACTACCAGCTCTACTCAGTCTTCCATGTGTGTTATTTTTAGTGTTTTCCTTCAAGTGGTTTGTTCTCAGACAGGCTGGATTTACTTATAGTCTCATCACCTCTAGAGTCAGAGAATCCTACACAGGTTTATGCTTTATGGAAATTCTTTAAAATGTTTGTTTTCAAGCATTTTAAGATCCATTTTCATTGTTTTTAATTTATGTTTCTTCATGCCTATTATGTGGAGGAATGTGCACATGAGTGTGGTGGCCAGAGGCATTGAGTCTCCATGGACCTGGAATTATAAAGTGTTGGAAAGTGTGTGACCTGGGTATTGGGAACTGAACTTGGGTCCTATGCCAAAGTAGTGCTTGCTCCGAACCACCTATCCTGCCTCTCAATCTGTTTTGATTGTTTTAGCTTACATGAAATGTAAATCTTATAAGTTTCTCACAATAATTGATATAACTGTATCCCAAAACTTTTGTATGTTATATATTTATCATTTTACTAAATGTTTTTCTCATTTTTCTTGTAACATCTTTGATAAGCTCTTTAATACATAATATAAATGTATTGGTTATCTATTTTTATGGATTTTTAATTTATTTTTGTCAGACAACACACTGTAATGGTCTTAGTCCTATTACTCTTTATAAAACTTCTTTCATGGTCCAGAATTGTATACTGGTAAATGTAACAACTGCATTTAAAAAGTTTCAATCTTCCATTTTTGTAATATACTCCAGAACACAAATAATGTCATTTATTACATAAACTAAGCAAAAAATAAGAAGATTAATTTTGAAATCTGATTGAGGAATTAGGTATATCTGAGTTTAATGCAGTAAAATTGTACCAGTGTATTCTTAAATCTTGCTATAGTTGCATGTACATGTACATTTAACATTAAATTTTCTTAGCTTTTATTATGAAAATTTCTATGTTCCCTATATAAAAACTGATTGCATTTTATTATAAACCATTAGGCATTGTTATCTCCAATAGGACATCTTTTGTCTTTGGGCATCAACAGTATTTTCTTCATCTATTTAAATTCCAGAGTTTATGTCTTTGTATTTTGTATGCACTATCTTATAGACAGCCTGTCTGTAAGTTCTACCTTTTGGCAATATTTTCTGTCTTTCTTCTCTGTTTATTTATTCCTGCTTCCCTGCTTCTATTGTATTATTCATATATTATTAATAATTTAATTATAATTTATTTATTGGGTTTTCAGATATGTTTCTTTGTATTACTTTTGTAGTAGATGTCTTAGAGATTATAGTATACATTTTTAATTATCACATTCTGTCTTTCACAAGTGTTATTCTTTGTAGACAAAATTTAAGAAGAGAATAGCATAGATTCTGGCACTTTCTATTCCTAGCCTCTTCCATGAATCATAGCTTGTTTACCTGCAATACTTTTACTAAGTTTGAAACTTTAAATGTTTTTGTATCCCTGGCTAGTTTGGTATTTGCACTGTAGCTCAGGATGATCTCATCAATTCTTATGCTTCAGCCCCCTGAATACTAGGACTTTAGGAGTTAGCTACACGTGGGTGTCTTCTGACCTTTCATCTGTATAGACTGCACACCTAGTTTTGTTGCCTTTCAGACTTCAAGTCTTGAATAGAAGAATCTTATACAGTTCTATTTTCCATCAAGTTTTATTCTCCCTAGAATGAAGCTGTCCTAACTCTCTAGTGTCTTCAGTAGAATATGTGTGCGTGCTTGTATGTGTTTGGCCAGCCTTTGTGGAGTGTGTAATCAACCTCTAAATCCCATAAATTTTTTCAATTTCATATTTTTTTGCTTCTTTGTCAAAAATCAAGTGTTTGTAGTGTGTGGATTAATATCTGGGTCTTTGATTCAATTCCATTGCTACTCCTGTCTGTTTTTTTATGCCAGTGCCAAGTTGTTTTCAGTACTGTATCTCTGAAAATGTAGAATTTGACATCGAGGATTATCATGTCCCCCGAAGTTCCTTTATTTTACAGGATGCTTTGGCCATCCTGTGTCTTTTTGTTTTTTGATTTTCTATATGAAGTTGAGAATTGTTCTTTTGAGGTCTGTGAAGTATTTTACTGGGATTTTGAGGGGCATTGCATTGAATCTATAGAGTGCTTTTGGCAAGATTGCCTTTTTTACAATTATGTTAATTCTACCTACCTAAAATCATGGGAGATCTTTCCATTTTATGGTGTCTTCTTCCAATTCTTTCTTTAAAGATTTAAAGTCCTTTTCATACAGGTCTTTCACTTGTTTGGTTAGAGTTTCTCCAAGATATTTTATATTATTTGTGGCTATTGTGAAGGGTGATGTTCCCCTGGTTTCTTTCTCATCCCATTTCTCATCTGTATAAAGTAAGACTCCTGATCTTTTTTGAGTTTATCTTGTATCCTGCTACATTACTGAAGGTGTCTATGATTATAGAATATCTTGGTACAGTTTTTGGGGTCATTTATTTAAACTATTATATCATCAGTGTGAGTTTGACTTCTTCTTTTCTGATTTGTATCCCCTTGATCTCTTTTGTTGTCTTATTGCTCTAGCTAGAACCTCAAGTACTATATTGAAAAGACATGGAGAGGGTGGATAGCCTTGTCTTATTCCTGATTTAAGGGGAGTCGCTGGGAGTTTCTCTCCATTTAGTTTGTTGTTGACTGCTGCTTTTCTGTATATTGCCTTTATTGTGTTTAGGTATGATCCTTGTATTCCTGCTCTCTCCAAGATCTTTATCATGAAGGGGTTTGTATTTTGTCGGAGGATTTTTCAGCATCTAATGAGAGGATCAAGTGGAATTATTTTTCATTTTGTTTATATGGTGGATTACATTGAAGAATTTGGTATGTTGAACCATCCCTGCATCTCTGAGATTAAGTCTGCTTGGTCATAAAGGAAAATTTTTCTGATGTGTTCTTGGATTTAGTTTGCCACTTTTTACTGAGTTCAATAGGTATTTTTTTAATAAAATGGGGAAATGTAGACATAAAAGAGAAGGGGACTCTACCCATTCTTCTTGCAATCTATAGATATGGCTGTGTCTCACGCATCCACTCTGGGCCACAGAGCCTCTTGATCTGCTTAAATGGTTACCTTTAACTTTCTGAGGTTACTTTCATTTTTCTGCACTGACACCATTAGAAGGTCACCTTGATAATTCAAACTTTGCTCCAATTAAGAGGGTTCTTACCTGGAATGGGAAACCAATAACTCAGAGTGCCAACTAATAACCTGTGTTCTTTCTGACTAGTGATGCCATGGTAATGTGCTATAGCCATAACAATTGCATGCTTGTTTTTAAATCCATAACACTAACTGTGTTTGTTTTGTCTTTTGAGATATGAATCTGATTTAAAGTTTGAACTGTGAGTCCCTGTCTTAACATTCGGGGATCTATAATGAAAACTGTATACCAACACTCTAGTGGAATGTTTACTGAGGTCAAAATTAGAATTGTGATTTTTTTTCCAGGGTGGCATCCTCACAGTGGCTGCAATAAGTTCTCTCCCACCTATTCTGCACTCACAAAGGTGCATGCACTTCAGCAGACTATTTCACAGAATCTACTACAGGGAAATATATGTATAATATAATATATAGTCAATATACTTCTAACTTGTGTATTTAAAACATAATAAAACAAATCACTCCAGCTTAAATTGACTGATATTTATAGCACACAGACTTTCAGGACTCTGGGCTAATTCTTTAGTTTGACCCAAATAGTTGCTATATAAGTATATACAGAGGTGAAAACTGATCAAGTGCTTTACTCTAGATTGTACAGTTTTAAATTTGTATATAATAGGAAAGGACAAAAATAAAATATGACACTAAAATATTTAAAATAGAATTTGGATCAGCTATTATTCCTTCATTTCACTTGTTTGTTTGTGTGTGTGTGTGTATGTATCTTTCTGCCAAAGCAGTAATTAATAATAAAAAATATGCCAGTGGCCTTATATTATTTTAATATTCAGTGAAAAGAAAGAAAAACATGACACTTTCTATTCCTTATTGCCACTTAATTGTTTAATTTTGTTTCTTTCTCCAAGGAAGAAATATCATGTTTCCTTATGTGCAAATCAGCTTCTTACACTATTCACTTCATTCTATAACATATTTTAAAAATTATAGGTTAACATCACAGCATCAATATCACTGTACAATGTATAAGTAGCTGAATTATTTAAATGTTTTACAGTTCTTGTTGTTTCTGGTTTCATAGTAATGTGGAATTAAATGCTAACATTTTCTTTGAATTCCACTTTGGTCATAAATTCACTTTGCATTTCACTTTTATACCATATTTTTTCTGATTTTTTGGGATTTCACATTTAATTCATTTTTGGTAATATGTTTAGATAGTTCTAATAGTACAATGTTTTCTTTCATTTTTCAGAGACAGTCAACATTTAAAATATATGATTGTTTGTTTTAATCTATAACTATTTTATTTTGCTAATAACAGAAGTTTTTTACAACTTTCTAACATCTTAAGCAATTCATGGTTAATGGCTTCCACAGTGGTAGGTATAGATATGTTTCTTTCATTTGTAAAGTGACATAGAAATTATTTTTTCCTTTGAATTAAATATGCATTTAATAAACACTAATTAATTTTCTGCTGATAGTCATCTACATCCCCTGTATTCTGCTAGTAAACACAATGCTACATGGAATTACCCGAGTTTGCTTCAATTCTCAGTTTTATAAGAATTCATGGAGACCTCCTGGGCAACTGTTTATCCATATATAATGTTTCTATATGTGGCCAAGTTTCCTATTTTAGAGGCTGGACTAATTTCTAATCTTACCAGTCTTGTTTAAAAGTGAAAATTAATAGTTTGGATAAGCTGATAGGTTTTAATAGCCTCATGGGGTTTTAACTTCCACTTAGGGTTTCCTGCAGACACAGGTTGGTGATACTAGGGAAAGTCTGTCCTTGATGATCTATAAAGTATTTAAATCTGTATGAACACAGTTTCCAGTCTTTCCTTTTCCTTCTTCCTTTACTCACAAATATGTTTTCATGTGCTGTGCAAGATAAATGCAATGACAATTTGAAGCAACTCTCTGTTTTCATTGATGTTTTGTACAAATGGATTGTTTGTCCATAAAGTTAATTCTATGTTATTTTAGTTGGCTTCAGAGAATTCTTAAACTTTGCAGGCTAAATTGTGCACATAAAGTATAATGTGATTAAATCTTTATTTTTATTCTGATATTTAAATGTACATTTTCTTCCATGATATATTGATGATATATTTTGTCAGTGTTTGAATAGATTTTTATAAGTTTATTTTTTTATAGAATTTTACATATAGTTTTGTAAAAATAAGTAAGACTTTTGTCTTGCATGAATAAAGATAACTTATGGGCAATCTGTCTCAATTGATTTCAGCAATAGAATATACTAGTAGTAATAATAGTAGTTTATTCAATAGTATTTTGAAAAAGCATGCATATTTTGGTACTTGTTTATCCATGGTGATAATAAAAATATTTATGTACATTTTAAAGTACATTTTTCAGATGTCTTATTCAATTTCATATGGAAAGTACCTAAGTCATGCATAATTTTGACTTTCTCTTATAAAGAAAAGAAATACTAAAAAAAAATGAAGGGAAGTTAATGTGGAATTCTCCTCCGTATATTGTGAAAATCACTGGTTAATGAATAATGCTGCTTTGGCCTACAGTAGGGCAGAATTGAGTAAGGAGGGAATTCCAAGCAGATAGAAGAGGAAAGAAAGCAGAGTCAGTGAGATACCATGTAGCTACCAAAGGAGACAGATGTCCAGAGCCTTACCGGTAAACCATGAGCCTCGTGGTAAAATATAAAATAATAGAAATGGATTAATTTAAGATGTAAGAGCTAGCTAAAAATACACTTAAGCTATTGGCCAAATAGTGTTACAAATAATACAGTTTCTGTGTGATTATTTTGAGTCTGGGAGGCCGGGAATGAACAAGCAGTCTCCACCTACAGGAAGTTATATGAAAATTACTTATTGTACAGTACTGAGATATTTCTCTGTAATAGAAGAAAAGAAGAGAAAGATAAGAAGGAGGCCAGGAGTAGTTGGCCATACCTCTCATTCTAGAACTAAGGAGGGAGGCTGAGATAGGAAGATCTTTGTGAGTTTGAAGCCATCCTGGCCAACATGGGAATGTCTACAACATTTATGTCTGCATAGAGATGTTCTGTCTCAAAAAGTAAAATGAGGAGGAGGAGAATAAAAGAGGGGAGAGGAGACAGGGGAGAGTAAAGGTGGTGGAGAAAAGAAAAGGAAGAATTATTATTCTTTAGAATACTAAGGACATCAGTATGTCTACCTATTGACATCAAGATCTTAGAAACGTACATTCACAATGCTCCCTAATTCTCTAAGCCTAAAGCATGAACTTTCATGTACATGCTAAGAAAATGTGATTCACTCTTTGTCATCATCCTTGTGAACTTTGCTGTCAACTTGAAATACATGTGAATATGGAGCCCCAGTTGAATAATTATCCTTCAAACTCCATGGGCATTTTCTTTTTGGGTTATTGACATAAATGGGTCTTTATCACTGTGTGTGATACTCCAGTCTAGCAGGAGACTGATGCTTGTTCCTTGCAGCGGGCATTTTCTTATTGGGTTATTGACATAAATGGGTCTTTATCACTGTGTGTGATACTCCAGTGAAGTAAGAGACTGATGCTTGTTCCTCGCTGCTCAACCCCAAAATAACCACAGAGAAACTGTATTAATTAAATCACTGTTTGGCACATTAGCTCTAGCTTTTTATTGGCTAACTCTTACATCCTAAACTAGTCCATCTCCATTAATCTGTATATTGTCATGTGGCTGTATTACTGTGTAAAGTTCCTTTCCCCAGTATCTGTCTCCAGGGGGCTACATGGCTTCTCCATGACTCTGCCTACCCTATATATGTCTTCCAACCTGGCTATATTCTGTTAAGCCATTGGCCAAAAGAAGATCCTTATTAATTAACCAATAAAAGCAACACATAGACAGAAGGACTTTCCAAACCATTCCCTCTTTTCTGTTTAAATAGAAAGGAAGGTTTTGAAAGACCCCGACCCAAAATAAGGCTTAGATTCTGCATTAGCTTATAAAGGTCAGAATGAGGACAAGTCATAAACAAGTCTAAGTGCAGCCAGCTGACAGTTGATTGGGGAGCCTGTGGGTGGAACAGAATGTAAACTATCATGACCCCCAGAGTGCTAGAATCAGCCACAGCAGATGTTTGTGTTTTTTCAAGGCGACAAACAGCCATGTCCCTGGGATGACCTCTATGTTTGGTTTGAAATAGCCAATAGAATGCTTGTTACTATGCAGATGTTTATGTAACCTCCTCTACCCTATAAAAGCACTGTACTCCAGAAGCCCAGCACATTCAGTTAGCTGAGGCTGCTGACCGCCTGCAGGTGCCTGTGTGATTCAATAAAAACCTCTTGCTATTTGCATCCAGTGGCTTGCTGTTGGTTCTTGGACGGGGGACTCTGAGGGTCTTTCATTTGGAGGTCCCACTGAGATCTGACGACCCCCTCGCCCGAAGCCCACACAGACCCACCGGGAGGTAAGCTGGCCAGCATCTGAGATCTCTGTTTGTCTTCTGTTTGTTCTGTCTGGTTGTTTTATGTTCATGCGCAGCATCTGTACTGGGCAACTACATAGTTGATCTGTATTCTGGGCAGCTTGAGAAGGAGTTGACGAACTCAGACTTCTCCCCTGCCACCCTGGGATACGTCCCAGAGGTCCGGGGGGCCCGCTTTTTCGGGGCCCCACACATATCCGAGGGATACGTTGTTCTGTTGGCTGAGGGGGGTTCGAGTCCCTTTCCCCAGCCATCTGAATCTGTACTTTCGGTTTGCCGCCAAAGCCGCGCTGCGTGTCTTTTGTCTGGATTGTTCGTTATTTGTTGTATTTTTGTAATTTCTTTTTTTATTTATTCAGAAAATATTATGGGGCAATCAATAACCACCCCCTTAAGTTTGACTCTAGATCATTGGAAAGAAGTCCAGAACCGAGCTAACAACCAGTCTGTCGAGGTCAGAAAGAAAAAATGGATTATCTTTTTTTCCTCTGAATGGCCAGCCTTTGATGTTAGTTGGCCCCGGGATGGAACCTTTAACTGTGATATCATTTTATAGGTCAAAGAACGAGACTTTAATCCTGACCCTCATGGGCATCCCGACCAAGTTCCCTATATTGTCACATGGGAGAGCTTGGCTTATGACCCACCCCTTTGGGTTGCTCCCTTTGTTAACCCAAGTTCCCCATCCAAACTCCCTGTCTGAACTCCTCCCCGGATCCTTTGGCACCCCCTACCCCTCTCCAACCCCACTTATCCCTACCCCAGCCCCTGGGGTCCCCTCTGCCTCTCAGATCTATCCAGTCCTACAGAAAACTCTGCAGAAGCCTCTGCCCAAGGAGATCCTCCCTTCCGATAACTCTGTTTGATAGACCTGTTGGTGGAGGAACACCCACCCTATCAGCCACCACCAGCGGTGGCACCAGCCAGAGATGATGATGATGATGAAGAAGAAAACAGGCCAGATACCACTACCCCACCAGAAGGGGACCATCCGGCACCATCTCCCATGGCAGGGAGACTTAGGGGCTGTAGGGAGTCCTTCACCAGGAGGGAACTTCCAGGGCACTTCCCTTGAGGCAAATGGGGGGACCTGGGGAACAATACCAATACTGGCCCTTTTCTGCCTCAGACCTATATAACTGGAAGACCCATAACCCCTCTTTCTCCACTGATCCTGTAGCACTAACTTCTCTGATTGAATCTATTCTAGTCACTCATCAGCCCACCTGGGATGATTGTCAACAACTCATACAGGCCCTCCTCACTTCAGAAGAAAGACAAAAAGTCCTCCTAGAAGCCGGAAAGAATGTCTTGGGGGATGACGGGAGGCCTACTCAACTCCCCAATGTTATAGATGCAGCCTTTTCTCTAACCCGTTGCAATTGGGATTTCAATTCACCTGAAGGTAGGAACCACCTACATCTTTACCTCCAGTTACTCATAGTGGGTCCCCATAATGCAGGGAGTCACCTCACTAATTTGGCCCAGGTAAGACAAATAGTCCATGGTACGGAGGAAACTCCAACAGCTTTTCTAGAGAGGCTGAAGGATGCCTACCGTAGATATACCCCATTTGATCCTGACAATCCTGAACAAAGGGGTAATGTCTCGATGGCATTTATATGGCAGTCAGCACCAGACATTAGAAATAAACTGCAGCGAATAGAAAACCTGCAAGACTGTACATTGCAGGACTTATTAAGGGAGGCAGAAAGGATTTTTAATAAAAGAGAAACGCCAGAAGAAAAAGAAGAGAGACTCAGAAAACAGCAGGATGAAAGGGAAGATAAACTATGGAAAGGGCTTGCAGAGAAGCAGAAAGAGCAGGATCAAAAACGAAGTAAGGAACTGAGCAGAATCCTGGCCACCATAACTCAGACCAGCCAGAAACCAGGGTCAGGGAGGCCAGATAGAAAGGGGGACTTTAGGAGGCCCAGGGTAGATCATGACCAATGTGCCTATTGCAAAGATAAAGGACATTAGGTCTGATACTGCCCAAATCGACCCAAATGCCCCCGAGGAATGTGAAGCCAGCCACCCACTTATTGGCCCTGGATGATGACTAGGGGAGTCGGGGTCAGGAGCCCCCCACTGAACCCAGGATAACCTTAAAAGTCGGGGGGGGGCAACCAGTCACCTTTCTAGTGGATACAGGAGCACAATATTCAGTCTTAACTCAGACAATGGGACCCCTGAGTGGTCAGACTGCTTGGGTCCAGGGAGCCACTGGAGGGAAACAACACCACTGGACCACTGAACGGAAAGTACTCCTGTCAACTGGTAAGGTGACCCATTCTTTTCTTCATGTTCCGGACTGCCCATACCCCTTATTAGGGAGAGACTTACTTACTAAATTAAGAGCACAGATACATTTCAGAGAGGAGGGCGCATCAATCTCGGGGCCCAAAGGGGGAGCCCCTTCAAATCCTCACCCTCAGCATAGAAGATGAATACAAGCTTTTTGAAAAATCCGATACTCAGGACTTGGACTCTAACTGGCTTACAGATTTTCCCCAGGCTTGGGCAGAGACTGGGGTCATGGGACTGGCAACGCAGCAGCCACCCTTGATAATATCCCTAAAGGCATCGGCCACTCCAGTCTTGATCAAGCAATATCCCATGTCCCAGGAAGTCTATTGGGGAATTTGCCCCCACATAAAGATCCTCTTGAACCAAGGGATTCTAACCCCTTGCCTGTCTCCTTGGAACACCCCTCTGCTCCCCGTTAAGAAGCCAGGGAATGGAGATTACAGGCCAGTACAAGACCTCAGAGAAATGAATACACGGGTGGAAGACATTCACCCCACAGTGCCGAAACCTTATAAACTGTTGAGCACCCTGCCTCCCACTCATACTTGGTATACAGTTCTAGATCTGAAGGACGCTTTCTTTTGCTTGAGATTAAGCCCACAAAGCCAACCTCTATTTGCCTTCGAATGGAAGGACCTGGAGGAGGGACTCTCAGGGCAACTGACTTGGACCAGGTTGCCCCAGGGGTTCAAGAACAGTCCCACGTTATTTGATGAACCTCCCCATCAAGACTTGGTGGCATTCCGAAGACATCATCCGGACCTCATCTTGTTGCAGTATGTGGATGATTTGCTCCTAGCAGCCAGGACTTCTGATAAATGTACTCAAGTTACAAGGGCCCTATTGCAAACTCTGGGTGAACTAGGATATCGGGCCTCAGCCAAAAAGGCCCAGATATGCCAAACCAAGGTGAGTTACTTGGGATATCAACTGAGAGATGGTCAAAGATGGCTTACTGAAGCCCGGAAAGAGACTATAGCCCATATCCCGGCTCCCCAGAACGCCAGACAGCTCTGAGAATTTCTTGGGACTGCGGGGTTCAGTAGACTTTAGATCCCGGGATTTGCTGAAATAGTGGCCCCCATATATGCCTTGACTAAAAATGAGGCCCCTTGTACATGGACAGATGAACATCAACAAACGTTTGAAACTATTAAAGAAATAAATAAAGAAAGCTTTATTGTCAGCACCCACCTTAGGATTGCTAGACATTACTAAGCCTTTTGAACTTTTGGTTGACGAGAAACAGGGATTCGCGAAGGGGGTCCTGACCCAAAAATTGGGGCCCTGGAGGAGGCCCATGGCATATCTCTCCAAGAAATTAGACCCTGTGGCCTCTGGCTGGCCGCCATGCTGAGAATGGTGGCTTCCATTGCAGTCCTTATCAAGGACGCTGGAAAACTGACTATGGGACAGCCCCTCACCATTCTGGCCCCTCACGCGGTTGAGTCCTTGATTCGTCAGCCTCCGGATCGATGGCTGTCCAACGCCCGCATGGCGCATTATCAGTCCCTCCTGCTGGACACAGATCGAGTGCAGTTTGGCCCATCTATCACACTGAATCCTGCCACCCTCTTGCCAGTGCTTGGGGACTCCATCCCCCACGATTGCCACCAGATACTTGCGGAAATGTATGGGACCCGGCCGGAACTGACTGATCAGCCCCTGACAGGGGCAAACCTGACCTGGTATATGGATGGGAGCAGCTATTTGCTCCAAGGATAAAGAAAGGCCGGGGCTGCCGTGGTAGATGGAACTCAGGTGATCTGGGCCAGTGCCCTACCCTCAAGGACCTCGGAACTCATTGCACTTACCAAGGCCTTACAGCAGGCAGAAGGTAAGACCTTGAATGTTTATACTGATAGCCGCTATGCTTTTGCTACTGCTCATATACATGGGAAATCTACAGGAGGAGAGAGTTGCTGACATCAGAAGGCAAGGAAATTAAAAACAAGAAAGAAATTTTAGCCTTATTAAAAGCTTTATTCCTCCCCAAGAAATTGAGTATTATGCACTCTCCTGGACATCAAAAAGGAAATAGTCCAAACTGCCAGACAGGCAGCCCTGGGGCCCCAACTTTATCCCATTGCAGTTCAGGCTGAGTCCAAGGCTCCTGTCACAGGCCACAAATGGGACTATGAGGATCAGGATCTAGATATCATCCAAAAACTGGGAGCAGAATATGACCCCAGTCGGGGCCGCTGGGCCTATCAAGGAAAAACTGTTATGCCCATTAAAATGGCAAAAACGCTGATTGACTCACAAATTGACTCATTTAAGTGCCAAAAAGATGGAAACCTTGTTAAAGCGCCATAACATAGACATTTATATTCCTAACAAGAATGCCATTCTACAACAAGTGACCGCAAATTGTCAAGCTTGTGCCAGAATTAATGCAAGTAAAGCAAAGATCGGCCAAGGTATTCAACTGAGGGGACATCGACCGGGTGTCCACTGGGAAACAGACTTTACTGAAATCAAACCCAGCATGTACGGATATAAATATCTCCTAGTTTTCACAGACACATTTTCAGGATGGGTGGAAGCCTTTTCCACCAAACACGAGACTGCTAAGATAGTCACCAAGAAGCTCCTAGAAGAAATTTGCCCACAGGTATTGGGGTCAGATAATGGGCCGGCCTTTGTCTCCCAGGTAAATCAGCTGGTGGCCAGATTATTGGGGATTGATTGGAAATTACATTGTGCTTATAGACCTCAAAGCTCAGGACAGGTAGAAAGAATGAATAGTACAATTAGGAGACTTTGTCAAAATTAACGCTTGAAACTGGCTCTAAAGACTGGGTACAACTCCTGCCATTACCTGTACCAGGGCCTGGAATACACCGGGCCCCCATGGGCTAATGCCCTTTGAGATTCTATACGGGGCCCCTCCTCCAATTGTAACCTTCTTTGATGCTGATATTTCTGATTTTGCCACTTCATCCTCTATGCAAGCCCATCTGCAAGCCCTGCAGTTGGTCCAGAACGAGGTCTGGAAACCCCTTGCAGCAGCATATAAGGGGGAACTCAGAGTCCCCTCACCACCACATCCTTTCAAAATCGGGGACACTGTTTGGGTCCGCAGACACCAGACTAAAAACCTGGAACTGTGTTGGAAGGGACCCTACACCGTGCTCCTGACCACGCCAATGGCCCTGAAGGTGGACGGGATTACAGCTTGGTTCCACGCTTCACACGTTAAAGCTGCCCAGCCAGAACATTTGTCAGCAGACCCACCATCCGCTTCATCATGGAAACTTCAGTGTACTGCAAACCCTCTAAAGATAAGGCTTACGCGGGCTTAGGTTATTTCTTGATATTTCTGGTTATAACCCCACCAGGAACAGGGACTAGCCCCCATCTAGTACAAGACATTACTTGGTCCATAATCTCCCAGGGTGGGGAGACTGTCTTCACCGAGACCGGATCCTATTCGCCTCTTACTTGGTGGCCCGCTCTCACCCCAAAGATATGTGATCTAATTGCTGATTTGGACAACTGGGGATTACCCAAAAATTTAGCATGCCGGGACACTGGGGCTCTGACAAGAATCATTAGTCACGATTTCTACGTATGCCCCAAGGATAATAGAGATGATGTTCAAATATATAGATGCGGGGGATAGAATACATACTTTTGTGCTACATGGGGATGCGAGACCACTGGGGATGCGTACTGGAAACCTAGCTCATCCTGGGATCTTATTCAGGTAAAGTGGGGACAATTAGGACAATCAGGAAAGGGAGATATTATCCTAAATATAACCTTTACAGAAAAAGGACAACAATATAAAAATTGGATGCAAAAGGACTTTACCTGGGGACTAAGGTTCTATATGGCTGGTACAGATGAGGGATTTACATTCAAAATACGATGTCGAGCCCAACCAAAGACCAGTCAAAGAGTATAGGTCCTAACCACGTGCTCTCAGATCAAAGAGGGCCAAGCCCACCAAGACTTCAAAATGAAACCCAAACGCCAGCCGACATGGAGGCTATTGCCTCAACCACTATACCATCCCCTGACTCCTTGGGAACAGGGGATAGACTGGTAAATTTAACTCAGGGAGCCTATTATGCCTTAAATTATACAGACTTGGAGTGGACCAAAGATTGTTGGCTCTGTCTAGTCTCCAGTCTACCATACTAGGAAGGTATCGCTCTGACTGCTAATTTTACCAATCACACTTCCCCACCGTCAGAATGCTCTAGGCTCCCTAGCCATAGGTTAACTCTTCCTGAGGTCTCCGGGCAGGGACACTGCCTGGGTTCCATTCCCTAGTCCCACAAGCCCCTTTCTAATCACACCACCATGGTTCCTTCTGGTAACTATTATTTGGTAGTTCCCAACGGGACATATTGGGCTTGCAACACAGGCCTAACCCCTTGCATATCTGCAGCAATAATAAATCAGTCAGCTGAATACTGTGTACTGGTCCAGATATGGCCCTGAATCACTTATCGTAACTCAGAGACCATCCTTGAATTCTATGAGCATAGAGGCAGATACTGGAGAGAACCTATCTCCATGACCATTGCTATCATGCTAGGGATAGGAGGGATTGCAGCAGGAATAGGAACTGGTTCCTCTGCTTTACTTCAAGGAAATCAGCTTATGCATTTGCAAGCTGCCATGACGGCAGATTTGGAAGCCATAGAAAAATCCATTACCACTTTAGAAAAATCCCTTACTTCCTTGTCTGAGGTTGTTTTACAGAATAGAAGAGGGTTGGATCTGTTGTTTCTTAGGGAAGGAGGGCTATGCGCGGCCCTAAAAGAAGAATGCTGTTTTTATGCTGATCATATGGGTATAGTCAGAGAAACTATGGACAAATTAAGAGAAAGATTGGCCCAGAGAAAATGAGAATTTGAAGCACAACAGGGTTGGTTTGAAGGATGGTTTAACAGATCCCCATGGTTCACTACTCTAGTCTCTACAATAGCCGGCCCCCTGATAATCCTGATGTTGATCCTAACCTTTGGGCCTTGCATCCTAAACAGGCTTGTGCAGTCTATAAAGGATTGCTTATCGATCATTCAGACCATGGTATTAACCCAGCAATACCAATTACTCAAGCAGACAGGATCACAATCAGACCTGCTGAAAGAACAGGACGAATGGATATAGGATTCTATCCATGGAATAGAAAAAGGGGGGAATGAAAGACCGCGACCCAAAATAAGGCTTAGATTCTGCATTAGCTTATAAAGGTCAGAATGAGGACAAGTCATAAACAAGTCTAGGTGCAGCCAGCTGACAGTTGATTGGGGAGCCTGTGGGTGGAACAGAATGTAAACTATCATGACCCCCAGAGTGCTAGAATCAGCCATAGCAGACGTTTGTGTTTTTTCAAGGGGACAAACAGCCATGTCCCTGGGATGACCTCTATGTTTGGTTTGAAATAGCCAATAGAATGCTTGTTGCTATGCAGATGTTTATGTAACCTCCTCTACCCTATAAAAGCACTGTACCCCAGAAGCCCAGCACATTCAGTTAGCTGAAGCTGCTGACCGCCTGCAGGTGCCTGTGTGATTCAATAAAGACCTCTTCCTATTTGCATCCAGTGGCCTGCTGTCGGTTCTTGGACGGGGAACTCCGAGGGTCTTTCAGTTTTAACTTTAACATAGTAAAATTACATATACCCAAACAGGTATCAACCAAGAGTTACACTTACAATATTTATATCTATTTTATCTTTTATTATAACTAAGGAAAACTTTAATTGTAACTATTTATTTTTAACTCTATTAAAGACTTTAGAAGGATATAATATTACCTAAGTTAATAGGAAGTGCATTGTAAGCAACTTTTGAAACTCTAGAATTGACAGAGTTATCTTGCTGCCTGGATAGTCACCCAAAGTTTTTCTGTATCGTTGGAGCACCCATCTTTAGCCTATAGGCCCATAGTATCCAAGAGACTTTTTTATGAAGCAGGAAATTTGAAAATCTGTTTTTCCTTGAAATGGCAAAGTCCATAAGCTGCTTTTTTGTGTGTCTTGCAGAATATCTAGGAGATTTTTTTATTGAGAAAGAAACCTGAAGGACTATCTCACCCTTTTAAGGCAACTTTAGAAGTTATTTTTTTTTTTTGTGGGTCCTCCATGTCAAGTTCACACAGCACAACATCAAGCAGTCCAGGCAAGAGCAGTTTTTGCCCAAATGGCTAACAAACTCCATAAGGAGCCTCTTTCATGCCTGTTATCCTCTTGAAGTAGATTGGTGCTGTCAGAAGCAGATGTGTCTCATTGTCATGAAAAGTCTTAAATTTTTAAACATTTTAAATGTCATATTTTTTAGTGTTTGAAAGGTTTAAAGAATGTCTGTCCATCTGAAATACATCTCTATACATCTAGAAAACCTAACTAACATGACTACAAGCTTGATTATTATAGATGATCATCTATTAACCTATATTTTTAAATTATACATTGCATTTTTAAATGAGTTGTACAAACACAATATCTTAATCAAGAGCAGAAATATATATAATAAAATTGACCTTAAATTTGTATCAACAAACCAAGATCCCTACAAATGTAAATCTCTATAGCATATCCCCCTTTAAATATAAGCAGAAGTTTATAAACAATCATTTAGTGAATTTAGGCATAGTTTTTTAAAACCATTTTCTGTTTTTTATTAGGTGAAGTAATTTGGGGGGATGTTCATGTTGACCTTTTGGGGGGTCTTGGTCCATCAAACCACATAAGTCTGGAAGGATTTTACAGGTTTTTATCCTCTGTGGAAACAAAAGAAAAACCTCTTTTTAAAGCAAAATATCCTTAGACTCAAATTTTGAAGTCAAGAAACCTTTAAAACATACATGTTGGTTTAGCTTAGCACCCATACAATGAAATGTCTCTTGTACTTAGCTTCTTTAAAGTAAAAAATTTCAAAAGAAACACAATAATATACATAATCTAGACTCTGTGTATAATTTATTTTTATGTGCATGATTTTTTATTTTTATTAATTTTTTGTAAGTGTACTGTCTCTTTAAATACTTTTATTTTTAAAAATTTATTTACTTTTCTTATAACTCTTTATACTCTTTTTTTTTATGGGCACCAAAGAGGCTTCTTTTGGCATTGGTTAGCCATTTGGACAAGAAACTGCTCTTTTCTGGACTGCTTGATATGTTGTATGAACTGGACATGCAGGACACACTGAGTAATGACTGATGAACTTGCCTAAATGTAAGATGATCCTTCAGGGTTTCTGCTTTATGAAAGAGTCTGTCAGAAATTCTTCAGGACACATAAACAAGTGACTGATGAACTATCAATATAGGCAGAACTGTCTTTTAAATTTCCTGCTTTGTGGAAAAGTATGCTAGATACTATGGGCCTATAGGCTGAAGATAGATGCCCCAATGGTACAGAAGAACTTTGGATTACTGTCCAGGCAATGAGATGTTTCTGTCAATTCTAGAGTTTTGGAAGTTGCTTACAATGCACTTCCTATTAACTTAGGTAATACTATATCATTCTAGGGTCTTTGATGGAGTTGAAAAATAGTTAAAGTGTTCCTTAGTTATGATAAAGTAGATATAAATATTGTAACTGTAGTTTTTCATTAATACCTCTTTGGTTATATGTAATTTTACGATGTTAAAGTTAAAATCTTCCTTTTTATTTAAACAGAAAAGAGGAAGTAGTGTGGGAAGTCCTTCTGTCTATGTGTTGCTTTTATTGTTTAATGAATAAAGAAACTGGCTTGGCCTGTGATAGGGCAGAGTAGAGCTGGGTGGGCAAACTATACTGAATGCTGGGAGAAAGAAGGCAGAGTCAAAAGAGACACCATGCAGCCACCAGAGGAGAAATATGCAAGCCACCAGTTAGAACTTTGCTGGTAGGACATGAACCTCATGGTAAAATATAGAATAATAGAAATGGGTTAATTTAACATGTAAGAGCTTGCTAGGAATATGCTATAGTCATTGGCCAAGCAATGATTTAATGTTCAGTTTTAATTAACATTTTCTGAGTGGTTATTTCAAGAGGCTAAGCAGTTGTGGCTTATCAGCAAGGTTCCAGCATGTCCGTTCCCAAAGGCAGCTTCATGGCATCTCCTGACTCTGCCTTCTTTCTCCCAGCATTCAGTTTAGTTCTCCCTGTCTAACTCTACTCAGCCCTATCACTGGCCAAGGAAGTTTCTTTATTCATTAACCAATAAAAACAACACATAGACAGAATGACTTCCCACACCACACCAGGGAAGGTGGACCTGGTTTGTGTAAAAAAGCAAACTGACAAGCAATGGAGATCCAGGCAGTAAACAATGTTCTTCTGTGATCTCTGCTTCAGTTCCTGCCTCCTGGTTCCTGCTTGTAGATACCTGCCTTCGCATACCTTGTTGATAGACTGCAACTTGTAAGCCAGATAAACCATTTCTTCTCCAAGTTAATTGTGTTCAGTGTTTTACTATATCAACAGAAGAAAATTAGAATTACCATAATGTAAATATATAATGGCTTTATGAATTTATTTATAGGAACAAGAAACAACTTTACATCACAAGCATGTCTACACATTACTTGAGTAATCCTAATCTTGACATTTCTTCTTTTTTTTGTTTTACTTGGTTTTCTTTGTCTTTGAAGTGGAAATACTAGTTATATGCTTTTGATGTTCTTGGTTATGCTTACTTATCCATCTACAACAGTCAATGCTCATGTTTTAAAATGAAGAAAAATAAAACAAATCAAACAAACAAAAACAGGCTCAAGGTTTTTGAGTTTTGTTTTGTTTTGATTTACCAGATTTTCATTTTCAGGATTGTAATGCCTTTTGCAGCATAAGCTTCTAAGCCAATCAGAGAGTGATTGGTTGGAGGCAAATAGCTATGCCAGTGCTGCACTGTTGGCACATCTGAGCAGCATTCATAGGTGGGTTTGATGGTTGAAGCCTTCCTCCTACAGCATCCTGCACGATGCTTTCCAGTATTATAAAGGCTAGTAGCAGAGAGGATGACCCCCCCCTTTTTCTCTACATCTTGGTACCATAGTCAGACTCAACGTACAACACCTGCATCTCCATTGGATTCATAATGTCCCCTCTGTCAGAGACCCAACCATTCTTTGCTTCAGTCTTGCTTCTCTAACTTGGATCACCAACACTTTATCATTCCTTAAAGTTTCTTAGCATCACTTTTTTTGACTGTGAAGTGTAGTAGCAGGTTATTATAAGCCACGGAGACTGTGTAAAAATGTTCCTGTGTACATCTCACCCAAGAGTTCTATGTCATACGCAAATCCCTTGTCAGATATCTGCATCGTCTATTGTGCATGGCCACTAGTCTTTTACTTCTTAGTCATTTGAAATCTGTCCAAGATTCTTATCCACCACAGAAACGTTCTCTCAGATGCCATATGCAGCTAATTTCACTCCCAAACAAAGTGTTGTTCTCTTTATAGACAAGGAGAGTTTTATTGTCTCTTTCATTTAAGAATTTATTGGCCCAATTTCAGTGTCTGGTCTTTTGTTGGTTCTCCATCATTCTTTTTAACCCTTTTCTCTATACCCCTATGCTGATACCATTAAGAATCATCAAATGTTGTGACTTAGTGTCTTTTGTGACCATGATCAGATGGAGATCTGTGGGCTTGAAGAATACAGTCACCAAATTTTTAGCCTTTTTGTGCACAAGCAATTCCTAGGTTCTCATTATAAAACAATGAAAATTCTGGGAGTTCATTTTAAGCAGATAGTCTGAAAATAAACAAAAGTGGTCTAACAGTACACATATCAGATCTATAGGGCTTGAGTCATTAGTGTTTAAATAGGTGCCCTCTTGACATTTTCATACGTAGGCAGTGAAAAGACCTGGCCAAACAAGAGTCTAACTATAACCATGGGGATTTCAACTACATCATTAAGGAAGCACAGAATAAGTCCATGCCATGCTCAGGAACCTGACAACAGAGCAAATTGACAGAGTATGAGTCTAACTTCAGTCCTGTTTCTGGACATTGGTACTGATTTGAAAGTAAAATAGGCAACAGTCTACTGTGTGACAGGATTGTACAATCTGAGCCTGGCCATTTACCAAGATTTATCACTCCATGAACTTGGCAGAAAAAAACATGCTCCATGGACTCAGGGAAGTCTCTCCTTGTCATCAAATGCATCTGCAAAAGCTTGTAGCATGTTCCATGTTGATTAATGGAAATAAAGCAGGGGCGGGGGAGAATAGTGGGAACAGCTCTTCACTTTCAAAAGCACCAGCACAGAGAACTGGTATTTATATACATAAGAATGAACAGAGGAAGCCATGTAGACAATTCTCCCAAAGTGGATAATGAAAATGACAACATTGGGGGTATACTTAGCATGTTTGTAGAACCAGGCTATTATAAGTAGATAAGAGTGTATCAGGAGTTGCAGATTACAAAAAAAACAATAAACTAATTCTAAGCTATCATCCCTGTAGGCCTGCTATTTTAGTAACACAAGGTTGACCTTGCTCTCTCTATAATGCAATATTTTATTTGTATTTATTAGAAGATTTTCTTAGACTTCTCAGGCTGAGGCTAGATTGCTTATTTTGATAATTGAAGTGACCTCACACTTCACCTAATCAAAAAGTTAAACTCTCTGTACTTCACAACCACTTCAGCACTCTTCATTCTCTCTAAGCTCATGCTGTACAACAGACAACTTGATGATAGCATTAACATGTTATTATCTGTAGCTCAAACTCACCATGAACTCCTTATGTATCCCAAGAGGCCTTGGACTTAAAATTCTCCTATACTCAACTTTCACATACTATAACTACAATGATGCACCATTACACCCAGTAATATATTTTAAATTCATTTTAGATACATTTTATTTTTGAATTAATGGTCTTTTTAGAATGAATGAACGTTGGTGATTTATCTTGTTATTACTACAACCCTCCTACCTTGTGCGGATGATTTTTGAGACAGAGTTTCATTATGTTGACTTGGATATCCTAGAACTCAATTATCTGTATGTAGATGAGACTGGCTTCAAACTCAGAGATCTACCTGTCTCTGCCTCCAGAGTTCTGGGATTAAAGGCATGCACCACCACCACTCAGTATTTTAAAACATGTTTTTAACTGAAATAGAATTGCATTACTTTTCTACTTCCCTTTCCTCCCTCCAGCTTCTCCTGGATATCCTCCTTGAATTCCCTCCCATGATCTGCCACTATTGATAGACTTTTTTAAATTGGCTATATTTGTTACATATGGATGTACGTAAATACAACTTGATGAGGCTATTTCTATAGTTTATGTACATCACAGAGGAAGATACAGGGATATTATAAGATCAGCCTAATGTTTGGATGTGAGTCTGTATCTGTTTCCACCAGATGCCAGATGGTGCCTCTATGTTGACTACTGCACTAGGCACCAATCTATAAGTATAGCAGAATATCATAACGAATCATTTCATTGACATATCTTTTGATCCAATCATATTTGATTATATCCTAGGTCTTTGGGTCATTCAGCCTGTGAGTCCTGAAGAAGCCAAAATTATACAATGGAAAAAAGAAAGAATCTTAAACAAATGGTGTTAAAATGACTGGATGTCTGTATGTATAAAAACGTAAATAGATCCATATCTAATACCTTTCACAATACTGAAGTCCAAATGGATAAACTATCTCAAATTTAATCCAGTTATGCTGAACCTGAGAGAAGAGAAAATGGGAAGTACCCTGGAATGCATAGGCACAGGAAGCAAAATACTGAACAGAC
>PVIU01014737.1:0-50843 GCA_004026605.1 Ondatra zibethicus
GATCCAGCAATACCACTCTTGGGAATATACCCAAGAGAAGTCCAATCATACTACAAAAGCATTTGTGCAACTATGTTCATAGCAGCATTGTTTGTAATAGCCAGAACCTGGAAACAACCTAGGTGCCCCTCAATGGAAGAATGGATCAAGAAAGTGTGGATTATATACTCATTAGAATACTACTCAGCGGTAAAAAAAACAAGGACATCTTGAAGTTTGCATGCAAATGGATGGAAATAGAAAACGCTATCCTGAGTGAGGTAACCCAAACCCAGAAAGAGGATTATGGTATGTACTCACTCATTAGTGGACCCTAGCTATAAAATAAAGGTCACTAAGCACTTAGCTCACAAGTCCAGAGAAGCCGAATAACTAGGTGAACCCAAAGAAAGCATACACAGAACCTCCTGGAAGTTGGAAGCAAACAGGATCATCAAGCAAAAGTTGGAAGCCAGGGGCGGGGATAGAGGTGGGAGGCACTGACCATATTTTAACATTTCAAAACATCCCCAGGCCCATGTAGACTGGGAGTGATACTCCACCTTCAAAAAGAGCCCTAGAAAAGAGTACATGATGAAACACACAAACACTGATGGCCCGACAGGGGAGGAGTTCTCAATTCATCTTGTAACTATTTTGAAGAAGGATGCTAAAGAATTGTATAATAAAAGGTTATTTATTTAGGGGTAGACTCACAGATCACAATCCTCTGCTGGAACAGGGAACAGCAACTAAATCCTGCAGCCGGAAAAAAATCCTGCAGCTGGACGCATGTTTTACATTGGCATATATAGTATAAGAAGCAATACTCAAGTGGGGGGGTGACTTAAAGTTTACTGGCGGTAGCCTACAGCACTATTTGACACTGAGGCCATTAAAATATTTTTCAGGTTTTTAAAATTGTGTGTGTGTGTGTGTTGTGCACATGAGTGTAGATGCCAGCATAGACCACTGGTAGGAGATTCCCTAGAACTAGAGTTTCAGGTGATTCTGAGTCACTCAACATGGGTACTGGGGCTGAACTTGTGACCTCCGTAGAAATATCAAAGGCTCTTAATAGCTGAGTCATCACTCAAGCACGAGTTCAATAATTTTAAGGGCTACCTCTATTTTCAGAGTGTGTGTCACAAAAATGAAGAACATTAGAAACCAGGATATATTTACTTCTGTGGACAATCTGAGAAGAACACAGGCAAATGGACAAATAGTTAGTATACGGTGAGATGCTCCTACAATGGAAGTGTCAGAAGTACAGAGGCAAATATGAAGGAAGCCAGATTCACCTTTACAAAAAAAGAATGTCCTGACAATAGTCAGCAGGGCAAGACTGAGCACCCTTTACAAAACTGAGAAGAGTGGCATGCACATGTGATCTTAGCACCATGCTGGATGAGTGTTTGGGGGATGACCTGGTTAGACTATCTGCTCTGGGACTTGCTGGTCAGATTGATTAGCCAAGTCAGCAAGCGTGGGGTTGGTGTGGGACATGTGGGACATGAATTCAAATGTAAAGGTAGAGAAAGATGAGGAAGACAGGCTCATAGGAACATAAGCCTGCAATATATGTTTACATATGATCTCTCTCTCTCTCTCTCTCTCTCTCTCTCTCTCACACACACACACACACACACACACACACACTCACACACCTGACAGCATCCTTTCTATCCTCTTTGAAGGACATAAAGCTTAGTGTGGTACTTGACAGACAGCCTCAGTGAAGAGATAAATAAATCTCTCAGGGGGAGAGATAAATGGACTAAAATAATATGAAACTGGATTCCAAATAGAGGAGACAGGCTCTCAAAGACTGAGGTGAAATATTTTTCCTGATGTTTATAAGGTTAGCTTATTTTTTCAAATTTTCTCTATATAATACCTACAAATTTGATGAACAAAGTGTTCTAATAAAGCAGCCGATTTCAAGAGACTTGCAGCCAAATTAAGTCATGAATATTCAACTGACAATTAAGAGTGAGAAGAGCAACACTGAAGGAAAGGAGATGCCTTCTCCCTGGGGAATAGTAATAGAGATATTTCCAAGAGCTAGGAGGCTTAAGCTGCAAGTTAAAAGCTTCTTTACCCAACAAACAGACAATAATCCTGTTTGAGAATGTAGAGAATGTCTGCTGCATTTGTTTATTATTATTATTATTATTATTATTATTATTATTGTGTGTGTGTGTTTGTGCACATACACACATGCCATTACCCATATGTGTCAGAGGACAACAATCATTAGTCAGTTCTATCGTTCTACATCAAATTCTGGCAACAAAACTCTGATTCTCAGCGCTTTTTACTCACTCAGCCATCTTTCTGACTCTCCTCTACAGCCTTTAAGTAAGGATATATCTCCTTAATGCACCCAATATCTGGTGTTACAAAGAAAGTTTCCAGGATATGCATTATGCAGGTAAAGAGTAAAGTCAGCTGACATTTCTCAAAAGAGGCCAATGTGATTGGAATATATATATATATATATATATATATATATATATATATATATATATGTATGTATATACACACACAGTGTCAAATATGATGCCATACATATCCTTGTAATTATTGGACTATCGAGCCACATGGAGAAACTCTGTTTCAGAAAAACAAAACACAACGAAGAATAGGATGTATTTCCAGAACAAAGTGTACAGAGAAGTCCTCTCAAAGCTCCCACACTAGATTTTAGTGCTTCGGCTATCATCAAACAAAGTGGTAGCTATGGGAGTGTGTTTGTGTATATAGTCAGTGAGATTAATACTATCAGTGTCAGCCTAGATTTATAACTCAGCAATGCACAATTAAATGCACAGACCTAACCACTCCTTGACATAATTGACCAATATGTCTTTATAATAGCCCTTAACTACCACTATGGCATGAAAGAGATTCTAATCTGCCATGACTTAGTTCTTGATCTAATTAAAAAGACTAAATACAAACTAACTTGCAACAAACAAAAGCTAATTCAAGTACATTTAAAGGCACACATGAAGGGAACACATGTAACAGCATAGCATTTTCATGGGTAATAGGATATTTATTTGGACTGGGTTCTTAGAGCTATAATTATCCACATTAGAAGGTAAGGGGACACTTTGCTTATAAGACTAAAGCCTCACCAAGACTGATCAAAATGTACTGTGGAAACTGACACAAATGACTGACTGAGAGTGGAGAATGACTTAGATTCATAATTTAAAAAATATCAGGGTGCGCCTAGTACTTCCTTGCATGTTATTGTTAAGGGGCAAAATAGCAGCCTATCATAAACACATTGCATATCATTTTCAAAATATTAGGCATAAATTGAAGGTTTCATAAAGGAAGCATTAGTGTTACATTTATAGATAGAAAATTGAGATGTGTATTCATGTTCACAGTTTATAAAAACGAGCTATGGTGATTGTAAACATGGGGCTGGCAAGACAGCTAAGCAGGTAAGGCATTTTCAATCAAATTTAGAGACTTAAGTTCAATATCTGTACCCATATGGTGGAAGGAGATAAATGGTTCCCTCAAGTTGTCCTCCACTCTCCACAAGCTTGTCATGGCACATGTACACACTTGCATAAATAAATGTAATAAACATGTGAAGTGTACTATGACTATAGAATTTAAATTAGCATTCTTAAATAGTTTGTGAATATTAGTAGTAAAATAAAAGTGGTGATGAAAGAAAGCCAAAGTTTGGTAAAGGATGAGAAAAGAAGAATGGGAAGAAAATTATTGCTCATTAATATTCTGTTTTTCATACATTTGTCAGTCCTCTGGCAGGAAACAAGGTTAAGGGGACGTAGTGGAGTCTAAGGACTGTAAGAATCACTATATGTCCATTCGACATAGGCAGAGAAAAGCCTACATTTGGGTAGTTACTTTCTCTAAACTGAAATATTCACTATTAGATGGAGGCTACTTAATTCTCAAGTAGTAAGTGGAACTTACAAGTCTGAGGAAATAAGTACAATATATAAGGCTCAGGATCTCCTGAAAGTTACAGAAGTCATAAGTTCCTTAACTGAAGCTATACACCTTGCTAGGTAGATTATACTCTTTCCAGCCAATACAAATTCTGTCTATAATACAAACCAGGAAATATAAGTATATAGCTTCTGTGAGTCATTACTCATCATGGGATAAATGCTTAAGTGATATTTCTGTTAACTTCTCACCCAGAAATAATTCTAAAGACTTCACTGGTTCACCAAAATAGATTCGAATGAGATTGTTTGTTTGTCATGAATTGATGTTTGTTCCCATATCCCCAGAAAAAGTCACAGCTCCTGCACATTGTGTCTATCCTTGTTTCAGTATGTGGTGACATGTGACACTTCCATTGATCATGGTCCCTGAGTGAGAAGACCTTTAGGTGTCTCAACTGGAAAGAAAGCACAGAGTTCAAACACAGTTGTGTTTCTCTGTAGCCCTCTATGGGCTCCCCTTATACATCACTATCCTAGTTTTCTCTAACTAGTACACACATATCTGAAAATGGGGGTCCTAGGATCCAACATAGACAAGTGGATCAAATGGGTACTAGCAGTATTATAGCCACAGCTCATGGGCTTAAAGGGCTCCCTAACTTGATCTTGACGTTTTAATGACTTTGATAAAATAATAAACTAGGCAACAACATCAAAAAAGGCATCTTCTACAGAATATACTTTTCATTGCTCAGAACCGCCAGGTTTTCTGAGGAATCACTGCAAAGGTATATTCCCATATAAATTTTCATTATTTCTACCTTCTTGTGGTTAACATCTCATGTTACTGTTATACATTCATTGTGATTGTGTAAGCATTTTAATATATGCAGCATAAATCTTTCATTTAGATACATGTATTCAGTTGCAGATTACTGCTAATTTTTTCTGTACCAGGATTCCTCACAAACCTCTCTTCCTTCTAATTTTCTTAGATTCTGCTAGGCTGTAGACGATTTTGAGACTTTCTTCCCATTTAATGAATCTTATTTCCTGAGGAACTTTCCATGTATTTTTAAACTCTCTCATACACTTTGCTATGATGTCTTTCTAGTGGTGAGACAGATTTTATATATTGGGGTAGTGATAACACATCATAAGCAGGACATTTTCATATTAAGATTTTCTCCGTTCCTAATTCTGGTACAAAACAACAGACATGTATTCTCTTTTCATTTTAAAGCCTGGAAAATCAAGATTAGATGAGGTAGTTTGTTTGTTTGTTTTATTTTGTTTTGCTTTTTCCTAAGACTCTCTGCTTGAATTTCTACTGGTAACCTTCTCTCATGGCTGTTCTGGAGAATTTCTTCTCATCAGGGTTCTTCTCTTATGATCGCTAAAAATGAGGTGCATTTACAATGAAGATAAAGATGGGGGGACATATTGATAAAAATGAAGGAGAAAGCTTGTGGCATCCAGGAGTACACCAGAAAGTCGGTTGTGAATGAAGAGGGTGTGACTATATTTGTATCACTGTACGTGGTCTCTGACTGGCTAATGAAGTTATGAAAAGTAGGTGAAATGTAATGACCAATCAGGGAAGAACACAACTAACTGGAAAAAGTTTTCTATTAGGCAGCTCATCACTTTCCCCTCTCCCTTGTTACAGGAGTAAAAAGTGGGGCAGAATTATAAATACTCTGTAGTTTTTATGCTCATTTCTAGCCACCAGATCTTGCTCCACAATAGGGCCTCTTCTGCCTCTCTCAGCTTTCCGTGTGTGTGTGTGTGTGTGTGTGTGTAGAAGACAGAGATAGACAGACAAATAGACAGACAGACATAAACACAGAGACAGAGAGCAGGTATCCTTTGATTTCTTTCTATGACACTAATCCTTTTAGATTTCTCACTAGACAGTTATCCTATCAGATCCGGACCCCACCTTTATAATTCCATCAATCCTTAACAATATTTGTCCTTGTTTTTTACACTTGTAAATAAAACCACACTGAAAGTTAGGACTCTGCCATACAACTTTGGGGAGAGATAGACATTTCGCTCATGACAGAGTTTAAAAAAAGTCTAAGACAACTGAAAGAATCCATAAAATATGAAATGTGAATTCTCCCTCTTCTACTATAAATTAAAGAACAACAAATTATCAATTTTTTTCTTATTATTGAGATTATCCTTTGTATAGCTATAATATTTATCTGTTAAATTTGCATGTGGTAGTATAGCATAATTAGATATAAATCTATTCAAACAAATCCTTAAATGAGTCCCCTCTCCATATAAACACCAAGAGCAATTAGAAGGAAATGGTCATCTCAATTCTGCTTTGCTAATGAGAACTGCCACTATGAAATGACTGTATTCTTTTAATTAAAAATCCCATCATGAATCTATTCACAATGCTTTTCTCTGGACTCTTCAGAATAAATCTACTTCGCTTTAGTGGAGTGTCATTTTTAGTAGTATATTTTTTATTTGCTTTCTAAAATGGTGAAACAATGGTGTCTGGGAAATTATAAGAGACATTCACCATGGATTGTTACAGTAGATGACTCTTGGCTGGGTAAAGTTCAAAAGCAAAAAGAAGGTTGTATCAATACGGTATGCTAAAAAACACAACAGACTTCAGTGATGCAAAGGAGAAACAAATGACTGTAGAAAGGAGTTTTCCTCTACTTCTTATTTGTTTAGCATATTTATGAATATATATTATGAATTAGTATTAGAGGTACTATATTCATATTTGATAAACTGAACCATAATAGCCTGTTATAGTCAAATGGTCAAGGAAACATGCTACCTAGTTTTCATTTGGTTTAATATACTCAAAACCTGGAGAAAGGGGAAGAATAAGAATATAAAACTCTCTACTGTGTAAGAAAGTTGGAATCACAAACTGATATGGGAGTGGCATTTAGTAAAATACAGTATAGTTGAACAGCTATTGAATTCCTTTAGTGGAAAAAAGTGTAAGAAGATTGTTTTTTAATGTTATACTTCAGAGTGAATTTTAGGATTCAATATCAAATGAAAAAAGTAAAAATATAACATAAAAAGCTAAATATGTAATTTGACATTGTTAGGATACATGTAAGAAAACTCTGACTTTATTCAGATATAGTCTGCCATGAAGTATTGTCATAAGGAATATTAGACATAGCTATGCCCACCTGTGGGTTGATTGACTGTGGCTCCCTTTATGCTGCTGTGTGGAGTTGAGAAGTTGCAAAAGAGATCACGTGGTCTGCAAACCCTAGAAGATTTACATTTATAATAGAATGTTCCCTAGTAGCCATGGTAAGGAAAACCCTTTGAAACAGTGTTTCTCAACCTGTGATCCACAATATCTTTGGGGGTCGAATTAGCCTTTCACAGGGTCACCTAAGACCATTAGAAAACACAGATGTTTACATTCAATTAACAACAGTAGCAAAATTAGTTATGAAGTAGTAATGAAAATAATTTTATGTTTTGGGTTCACCACAACATGAGAAACAGTGTTCACAAGGTTGTATAAACAGTATTAGAAAGATTGAGAACCCCTGTTTTAAAATGTTGCAGGAGAAATAGATACACATGAGAATACTCAGATTCTCAGATGTTTAAATATGGGAAGTTACTACAACCACTTATCAAGATTGAGAGGCAAAGATCAAATAAGTTTATCACATGATGGGGAAAAGCAAATAGGGATATAGTTTATCTCTAAAATAACAATAGTAATAAATAAAAAAGGAATAAGAAGAATAAGTGTTTGTGGGATGCTCAGCACAAATGAGACATTTCTATCATACCCAACCCAAGGGTCAAAGATTATCTAGGAAAAGGGCGGCAAAAATTTATACAAGTGCTTCTCAAGATTAAACCAATCAACAACCTATCATTGCCTGCAAAGGAGGCTATGATGATTGGAATGAAAATGGCCTCACATATTTGAATACTTTGTCCCTGGTTGGTCAGGCTGTATTGGTGAGTATCTGTTGTAGTGCCCTCATTTGGGAGGTGTGTCGTTGTGGGTGGGCTTTGAGGATTCAAAAGCCCATGCAAGCCCAGTCTCTCCCTCTCTCTGCTTTCAACATACAGGTAGGATTTTCGCTTTCAGCTGCTGTTCCAGTACCATACCTGCCATTTTCTCTGGCCATTTTCTCCATCACGATGGTTATGGACTCACACTGTGACTGTAAACAAGCCCTTCACTAAATTATTTCTTTTATAACTTGCCGTGGACAGAGTGTTTTTTCACATCAATAGGAAAGTACCTCAGACAGGGTAAATAAACCTCCAGCTCTAATTAAGGAGCTAAGAATGGTTGATGGCATCTTAGGGAGGGAGAATGAGGTTTTTTAATTGTGTAGCCCCTGGTAGGTTGAACCTGTCCAGTGGATCACTCTATACACAGGAGTATATGAGTAGTGCAAATTGTAACCCATGTGTTCTTTAAAACAACAATGGCAAAAAGGACATGAAGTTAAAGTGGCATGGGAGGCAAGTGTCCCTGGGAGGAGTTAGCGGTAGAAAGAGTAGATGACGGTGATCAAAACACATTCGGTAAATCTGTCCAAGAGTTAACAAAACAAAATGTTGATGTGAGAGAATGGAAGCTGTTAAGACACTGTGAACTAAGAAGAAAAAGAACAGGAGGAAGAAATGGTATTGTAGAGGAAGAAATATTAAAGGCAAGGTATTTAGATTAATTAGTTGGGGAGAATGGGCTTAAAAGAATTTCACAGAGAGAGAAAATGATGCACACCATAATCTGCAGAAGGATGCTGATGAGAAGAGGTCTGCTATTCCACTGAATACCCAAGAGCACCTCAGCTACAACAGTGGAGACTCAGAGATAAGCACACATGGCTCACGTTCTCCTAACTGCAGGCAGCAAGTTTGCTGACATATGCATATCCTGAGCAGAAGATGTAAGCCACAGTAGAGTATCAGTGTGGGGGGAGGGATAAAATGGGAAAATGAAGCTAAGTTTTTATACTCATTTGGAGAACTTTCCCTCTCTCTCCAACCTGCTCCCTAGAATAAAATCAGAGACAAAAGTTTCTCAAATCAGCAGCACAATTCAGAGGAAACAAGCAGATGGGCAAATCCTTGAATGCTGATACTTGGTTATAGGTATCCCCAGCTCTCCGCACACAGAGAAAAATCAAGGTAACAGTATAAACCTCATTATAAACATTTCAACTATCTCTCCAGCATTTTAAGTATGCCTAGGAGAACCCCCAAGAAAGAAGAAAACGTGACACTTAAAAACCAAGGAATATTTAAAAGTAATGTCTACTTAAATTCTTCTAAGTAGAATACTTTAAAAATTAAACCTGAAGGCTGGAGAGAAGACTCAGTGGTTATTACCACTTAATATTCTCTTCTACAGGACCAGGGTTGGAGTTCTAACACCTACATGGAGGCTCACAACTGCCTGTAACTTCAGTTCCAGGAATCTGATAATCTCTTTGGCCTCACTATGCACCAGGCACTCCTGTGGACCCATACCTACAAAACGGCAAATCACCCACACAATAAAATAATAAACTTATATGAAATAAACCTAAACTTTAGCAGAAGGCTAATTTAAATAGATTTTGTCTGCATACATTTCTACTGCTATAACAAATCACCAGAGATTGGGTAACATAAAATATAAAAAACTATTTCTCATAGTTCTTGAGCTAGTCTGGTTTTATAGTTTGAATCTGGAGTGCTCCACAAAGACCAATGTGTTAAAAGCATTATCCATAGTCCACGATGCTATTGGAATGTGACTGAATTACTGAGAGGTTGAGCCCATTGAAGAACAAAGATCACAGTGGATGTGCATCGTGGAGGAAATACCAAGACAGTTTCTCTCCCTTTGCTCCCCGACCACCCTGAGATGGGCAAGTCTCTTCTACCAGTCATGCCCAACATAGCAGACTGTACCACAACAGGCCCAAACAAGTGGGCCAAGTGACAATGGATAGAAATCATAAGCAAAACTAAACATTTTTTCATTCTGAGATATTTGGTTCAGGCATTTTGTTAAAGTAACCGAATACTAAGAAGATGGGAAGTTCAAGGGTCAACTTCTATCCTCCTTATTGTTTCTTAAGGTTCTAAATTCTGCTTTCTGAATTGCACCTTGAACTCTATATCTTCATGAAGGGAGCAGTGCTGTTCTCATAAAAGAAGGTCAGTTTATACCTGAGGTAGGCATATTCATTTTGTAAAGACACCAACAGATAGCTGAGCATGGAGCCCTGGCAGCCTAGATATCTCTCACTAAACCAGCTGCCCAATGTTGCTGTGTTATAAATTAAATTATAAGTTTTACAGAGGAGAAAGATACATTCAAACCACAGATCCATCATGACCTAGTTTAGATTGGTTTTCTTTAGTTTATTAATCATGTCCCTTTTCATTTAAAAGTGTCCTGCATTGGACTACAAATTATAAAATTACACTATTAAAATATAAGGATTTTCAAGGAAATGAAAATAATGTTAAATTGGAAAGTTTATATGACTCAGTCAATAGTTTAGCTAAGTTTAGAAAATCAAGAAATCTCAGAAACAAGGATTAAATGCATGCACCTCTACACTCAACCCATCCAGTGCACTTAAGCAGAGGTAACTGAATGACCAACTTGCCAAAGTCCTCAAGAGGTCCTCCAGGTTGTCCTTCAGAAACAGAAATAGTCTTATGAGGTGCTAAGTATTCTGTCATGTCCTATATTTCTGTCTCGAGATCACACCTTGTCTTATGACCTCCACACAGGTGCCCCATTAGCACACTAAATAAGTAAATATGTGTAAAAATTTATCTAAATTAAAAATATGTGTCTGGGTATGCAGACTTCTCTTAAATACAAGTACCTTTGTGATATCTGTTCCTTTGTTTTCTTTTTCTTAATTTCTTCTTTTTGTGTTTTTCTTTCCTTTTTTTTCTTACACAGAACACTCATTCATTTGATGATTGCTCTGAATGTGTTTTATGTAAAAATCAATCACGTTTAAGAATGGCAGATAGATAAAAGAGACATAATGGTGAGACTTCTTATCCTTAGAACCTTGTTCTATTGGAAAGACCTGGAGTCTGAACTCTAGGCTCCTCAGTCCTTATAGCTTGCATTTTTTTTGTATCTGGTTACTAAGCAACTTGGTGCCTCATGGAGGACAATGCTGTCAGCTCAAAACTGACTTAGCTGTGTTTTGCCTCCTGTAGTTGGTGACAGACACAGAAGTCGAGGTCATCTGGCCATGGGAACGTGCTGAAGTGGAAACGTGACTACTTATGATATAAGCTGTGGAAAGTGTCTGGATTCACAGATAATGCTGTGTTTGAGCCGCTTCCTCTTTCTGCAGAGGATTGGGCAAAAGGGAAGAGCTCTGTCTCAATAAGTTATGTATTTGGGTCACTGGTTTTTAAGAAAAAAAGGGACAGCTTAGAAAAGTGACCTGGAAAATCGAAAAGTTGGGGCTTAATTGTAAGAAACCCATTGAAAAAGTAATCGTTCTCACTCCAGCTTCGGATAGGCGGGTTGTGAATCACATGCCTCTGCCCTTTGACCCTCTGAAGGAGATCATTTACACTGGGGCCCCTCCATAAAAACTGGTGTGAAGATAATATTGCCTTTTTTTTTAGCTCTCTTCAAAACATTTTCCTCTGTTTAAAAGACAATATTTAATATACTATCATGACAAATTTAGGATGAACAGCACTCAGAATGAAAGTGTATGGGGACATTTTCTAGACCATATGCCCCTCCTTCATGAGACCCCACTCAAAACTCATTAAAGTCCCTGTTAAAATTCTTCAACATTTGGCCATGGCCATATGTGTTGCTATTCCCAACACTCCCTCTCTTATCTCATCTTACTAGCTGCCTATTATAGACCATGCAATAACCTCCTAAAACATTCCCTGACTTCTGCTGTTCCTTGTCGTATTAATTTTCTTTGCTGTCACTCACACTGAAATTGTTCCAACATCAGTCTCACTTCCATTTCACATCTGTCCATTTTCAGGAACCACTGACTTTTTGGTTATGTTCAAATCTCCCCTATTGTGACTAAATGTATTCTATGATCTAGTATGTGATTATTCATTCCTGTTTCTCAATCAGACACACCTCTGTCCACCATACACCAGTTATGCATACCTACTTCACAGACACTAGTAGTTTAACTATGAAGCATTATTTAATGTTCCTTTCCTATGTCATGTTAACATTTTCTTCTAAATATTTATTTATTCATTTTTATTTATGTGTATGTTTGTGTGCCTACATGAGTTTATGTGCACCACATGTATATGGGGTGCCCAGGGAAGCTAGACAGCTTTGAATACCTTGGAATTGAAATTACTGGCAGTTGCAAAACACTTGATATGGGTGATAGAAACCAAACTCATGTGTTTAACTCTCAACAGCTGAGCCATCTTTTCTACTCTGTCATTTAATATGTTCAAGACATTAAGTGAGCTTTTTAATTTCATAAAAATCTGGTACGTTTTACTATGAATTCTTCTTGGCAAATACTTAGGCCTGCTTCGAGATGGGTCGTTGCCAAACTCGTTTGTGGCACTCTTCTCACTGACCCCAGCCTTCTCCTGAAACAGCATAGTCATCACTTCCTCGGAAACACTCATTTTCCCCTGCATTTATCAACACAGTACATATTATACAGACTCAGAAGAGAATTTCATTATTTTTGTTGGGATATTCTCACCACACTTGACTTTGTTAAACTGTTTGTTAGTTGATGACTCTGTCACATTGGCACTTTAATGGGGATCTCTTAGAGAAAAGACAGATTTATTAAGCTGTAAAGAATGGATCTGCAAGAGGAATTTCAAGCTTTCTTTTTTTTCTTTTTTTAAAATCGATTTTTATTGAGCTCTATATTTTTCTCCCCTCCCTGCCTCTCCCCTCCTCCCTTCAACCCTCCCCCAAGGTCCCCATGCTCCCAATTTACTCAGGAGATCTTGTCTTTTTCTACTTCCCATGTAGATTAGATCTATTGTAAGTCTCTCTTAATGTCCTCATTGTTGTCTAAGTTCTCTGGGATTGTGGTTTTTGGCTGGTTTTCTTTGCTTTATGTTTAAAAACCACCTATGAGTGAGTACATGTGATAATTGTCTTTCTGTGTCTGGGTTTGGAAAAGATCTTCACTAATCCCACATCAGACAGACATCTGAACTCTAAAATATACAAAGAATTCAAGAAATTGGTCACCAAAAGAACACATAATTCAATTAAAAAATGGAGTACAGACCTAAACAGAGAACTCTCAACAGAGGAATCTAAAATGGCTGAAAGACACTTAAGGAAATGCTCAACATCCTTAGTCATCAGAGAAATGCAAATCAAAACAACTCTGAGATTCCATCTTACACCTGTAAGAATGGCCAAGATCAAAAACACTAATGACAACTTATGCTGGAGAGGTTGTGGGGAAAAGGGAACACTTCTGCATTGCTGGTGGGAATGCAAGCTGGCACAAGCCCTTTGGATGTCAGTGTGGCGATTTCTCAGAAAATTAGGAAACAACCTTCCTCAAGACCCAATAATATCACTTTTGGCTCAATCGTGCCACAAGGACATGTGCTCAGCTATGTTCATAGCAGCTTTGTTTGTCATAGCCAGAAACTGGAAACAACCTAAATGCCCTTCGACTGAAGAATGGATAAGGAAAATGTGGTACATTTACACAATGGAGTACTACATGGCAGAAAAAAAAAATAACGACAGCTTGAATTTTGCAGGAAAAGGGATGGAGCTAGAAAACATTATTTTGAGTGAATTTCAAGTTTTCTAATGCTCAGAATCAGGACTATCTGGAAAAATGTAAGAGAAGGAGAATGAAGGAAAGAGAGGAGGGATGAGCAACGAATCACCATGCCTGAGGAAGCTAGACAATTCCATAATGCAAGGTAATTAAAATTTAACAAGCATGTTGGTCACCTTTTCAAATCCCCTGACCAGCACTGTGGAGTCAGCTTGCAAATATTAAGGCTCTTTTTCTTGCAAGATACCAAGATATTCAGAATTCCCACAAGCTGATTTTTATATATGATTTTGAGACTAGATATTTTTTAAGCAATACATTTTAGAATGTACAGGACTTTCTGTGGTAGTTTTTTTTTCCAGTACATTCCATCTGAATATTTTCATTCTGTGTGGTATAACAACGTCTAATGGAGACCACTTTTAATCAAATTGTTTTTTTCCTGTTAATTTTCATGTCTATTCAGAACATCCATTAAAGTCAATATCCTTAATTTAATGGAAGATTTCCTTTTGAAGTAGCTACATTTTTTCTGTTTAAATTAACACTGAGAATGTGTAATGGATGTGCTAAATAGATAATGCTATTAATGGGGAAACTGCATAAATTAAACACACGTCCAATCACTTTCAAGGCATCTATTTTATTTTCAACAGTTTGATTCTCTCATGCAGTGAACTGACAGACCTCTGGCCTAGATTATCTATTGCTCTAATTTTATAATCACTGTAGCAAACATTTGAGTCACCAAAATTCTCTTTTTATTTTGATATGGTCTTACTACAAGAAAACACATAAGTTGATATTCAAATTTCTGTGGAGGACATCTTTCAAATGTAGCTTATATGTCTTTAGGTCTGTGTGTTCACCCAGATTTTTATTTATTTACTTATTTATCTCCTTATTCATCTTCTGCCAAAGTTAGAAACAACACTAGTTTAGCCTTATCAACCTTTACTGTCTTCTGGTCTCCCATGGATCATTATTCTTCTTGCTATGGTGATTGCAGAACCCTCTCCCCTGCAAACTATGAATACACTTTAATGAGAATTGTTATTTAGGAAACCTACACAATGACACCTAGAAGTTCCGAAGCTTGAGAGAGTCAGATAAAAGATCTCTAACATGTTAAAAAAAAAAAAAGAGTGTGGGTTTGCAATACTTTCTCAAACTTAGTACTTGTTTTAACAGAAGACACTATACAATGGTTCTCAACCTGTGGGTTATGACCTCTTTTGGGAGTGTCAAACAACCCTTTCACAAGGATCATGCATCCCGCAGATACATTGAATTTCAGATATTTACAGCATGAGTCATAACAGTAGCAAAACTATAGTTATGAACTAACAACAGAATAATTTTATGGGTGGAGGTAACCACAACATGAGGAAGTGTATAAAAGGTTGAAGCATTAGGAGGGCCGAGAACTACTGTACTAGATTAACTTTGCTCCAGCGAATGGCCCTGTGTTCATATATGGGCTAAAATTCAACTCAGTGGGTTATTAAAAATATAAAGGACATGAAGCTGGGAAGGGATTGGGAGGGTGAGGTAGTTATCTGGGGAAAGTTAGGTAGAGGTTTTTGCGATGATTATGATCAAAATACACTGCATGCCTAAATCGAATTCTCAAAGAATTAGTAAGAGATTGTATTCATTAAAATTTAATATTTCCTATTGACTAACCCAGCATAGTTTCTTACAACAGCTGTTACCTACAACCCTCCTACCTCTCCCTATCATTCCTCCCCCAGCCTCCTGAGCTGGGTGTTCAGGCTTACTGATGAAAGACACCAGGAGAAGCATTATTTCCTATTCAGAAAGAAGAACACCAAAATATCAAAGCAGAGGAGTGTATGGGCAGTTTTGATACCTCCTTGTATTACTTTAGACATCTCAAGCCTTTCGGATAAACAGACACAACATACAAGGTTTTTAGTTTATTGCCATATATTCATCTCTCCCTGAGTCTACAAACTTTGTGGCAGGTAACATATGCTGAAATTCTGTAACCTGAACATTCTTTTTCTTCTAGCAATGTAGTGCACTTATTTCTTACTTTCAGTAATAAGAAATTTCTTAGCAGTGATACACAACATACGTGGAGATTTTAGTCTCTGTTATAAATATATTCCAACAGCGTTGGGAGTCATTTCTGATTACTGTGGCTGCATTTGTACTCATTCTAGTCTTATAATACCCAGTTTATGTTTTACAAGACTTATAGTCATATTTTCTTCAGTACCCCCATCTTTCTCTTTCCCTCTCTCTCATGCACAGACACATACACACAAACACACACATACTTATGCTTAGAATATTAAGAATTTAGGCAAGCAGGCAGGAATTTTTTCTTTTGCCCTTTCTATGTATTAATACAGAAAACAATCAATCACAAGACTCAGTACCAATGGGTGCCAAAAAGGGAACTATAGGTGTTCACAGGGTTATTTGAATTTTAGCTTGAACTTCGAGTTGTATCTGGACCTGTGATATTGAGAACTCACAAGCTGCAGAAAACTGGAAGATAGGAGAGTGCAAAGATACCATGCTATCTGGTGAATGTCAGCGCCTCTTACTAATCATATTAATATAAAAAATCTTTAATATTTTATAGTCAGAAAAACTGCTTTAATTTTATAATCAGGAAAAATTTAAAAGCCCTGTGGCTCCTCTACCTAGTCTATTCAAAGACTATAATTGAGATATTCAATCAGTCACATTAATAAAGTCCATTTAGAATGTCTCAAAATGTGTAATTAAACAAATCTGATTATTGGTGTTATGTAAAATACATGGACCAAATGAGGTTGTATAACTTTGTGGCTATAATACAACAGCTTTTCCGTTGATGTTCTAATGCAGTCACAGCATCCATGACACCCCTTGTGTTTAATTTTAAAATGGAGATTCAGAGAACCATGAACAAATATACTGCAACTCTCAATGGCTTCTCTCTTTTTTTTACAGAGATGTCCAAACCCAGAGAGGCTGTCAGTGTGAAGCTGAAGAAGACACAGGAGATCACAGATACCCATTAAGGTTAGATCCCATCCTCTAAACCATGAAGTTGACACTGTATGTCAGCCTATCTGTGTACCACCAGGACATGAAGATGAGAATCAGTGTATAAAAAAAAGGAATCCCCAACTGGGATGGGTGCCACAGAGTATCTAAAGAGAAAATTCCTTGCCGTTTATTTATTGCAATACTGAAGATGAAATTTAGGACCTCAGATATCTTAGATAGGCATTCTGCCACTTAGCTCTGTCCCCAATGGTTAATTTTAAACTCTCTGGGGAGAGAGTGGGAGAGAAGAAAGAAGAACCAAAGGAGGAGAAGAACATGGAGGAGGAGCAGGAGGAAGAAGAGAAGAACAAGGAGATGGAGAAAGAGAAAGAAAAGAAGCAGAGTGTTGCAAGAGGAGGAGCAGGTTGCGTTCCCGGTGCCCAACTAGCTTATACCCAAAATAATTACACAGAAACTGTATTCATTTAAACTCTGCCTGCCCATTAGTTCTATCCTCTTATTGGCTAACTCTTACATCTTGATTCAACACATTTCTAATAATCTGTGTAGCACCACGAAGTCATGGCTTACTGGGAAGATTCTAATCTATGTCCATCTCGGGCTGGAGAAACATGGCGTATCCCACACTGCCTTCTCTCTCACAGCATTCCATTCTGTCTACTCTGCCCACCTAAGGGCAGCCCTATCAAAAGGCCAAGGCAGTCTCTTTATTTAACCAATGAAAGCAATAGAAATACAGAAGGACCTCCTACACCAGCAGGGAGGAGAGGGCAGGATGCTGACTAAGGACAAGACAAAGCTATCCTGAGTCTTGTATTGAAGGAAGGCTGCAAATAAGCTCCTGTCTCAGAGCTTCTACTGTTTCTCATGCCCCACGTTTATTATCCACCTGTGCTGCTTTGTTCTGTTATTTGCTCCTTCAGGAATTTTGTTGTAACTTTTCTATGCTAGACCATAAAATCCTATAAGACAACATTGGCTCTTTTTAATGTTTCTATCATCCCCTCCCTCCAGGGTATTGATCAATTTCCTGCATGGTGCAAAATATTTTGTGTGTATTTCTGTGGAGCTGAATACAGCCTGATACAAACAATAGAAGCCCAGCAAATATACCTAAATGCACTTTAAAATTATGACTGACTGAGAAAACTATTCACCAGTCCAGGTTATTGTGCAAAAATAATTCCAACAAATTGAATTAGAAATAGACAAATTGATTTAAGAGTCAGTGCTAGCTTAGCTTGTACTCCGTATTCCAAGGCAGACAAGAAAGACTTCACAGACTCTGAAAGGTTAAAGTAACAACAAATCAGACAGAGAGATGATATAGATAAAGGGCTATATAAGGTGAGAGGATTTTCCTGACAGTTTTCTCTGGGAAAGTCTGTTGACATGTGTTTAACCATTGTTGAGAGTTTACATATGATTTCCTCACACTAGAGATGGGAATCTCACTTCAAGCGACATATCAGGGTTAGACTGGATTTGCACACACTGAGAGTTAAACAGTAAGCACACAATCTAGGAATTTTCAACTGCCATGAATAAAGAGCAGAAGCCAAAACAAGCAGAAAGGAAAAAATGAAACAAAACAACAGCACATAAACTTCTCGTTAAATTTTAACTATTGTTCTCAGGGTTAAAACTGCCCAGTCACCTCCTCACTCCATCTGGATACATTATATTTCCAACTAAGAAATAGGAGCTGCTGGTTTGGGTTGTTCAGATAAGCCCATGACTTAAAAAACATTGAAAACTCTGATGTGACTACTTCAGAGTCTTAAGAAAACATTATACTGTAAAATTATATATTTTAAAACAAGAAGTTCACAATTAAGAGAGAAAGAAGGTCAGGAGGATAAATGGAAGATAGGTGAGATAAAAATAAAATTGGGATCTTGTTGAGCAAAGTGTAGATAGAAATAACTATTGTATAATTTTTCAATTATATATGTATATTTATATATTGGGTTTCCAACTCTAGCTGCTAGAGAAATTTATGGAGTGAAAGACTAAAAAGACAAAAGCAGAACAGTATTGTCAGAACAATCCTTATTTTCTTGTATTCTGAAAAGACAAAAAAAGGTTTTTTAATAAAGTGTCCAGTGAAATTTAACAACAAACAAAAATAGTCTAGGAAAGAGACCACATTTTGAGTCCGTAGAAAGAGAACAAATGTGGATTACCAACTTGGGCCCATTATTTAAATTTGTTCTTGAGATTGTGGCTTCATTGTCCTGATCAGTATCTAACGTTTATGGTGCGGGACAAGTTCAGTTGTCAATGTGCTTGTTCTAAAATAATTTTTGAAATTGTGATATTTAGGGCTTTGAGAGATGGCTCAGTGTGAAAAGTGTCTACTGTGTAAGTATAAAGATGTCTGGATCCCCAGCACCTGTATTAAAAGTCATGGAGGCTACAGCTGTAACTATAGCTCTGGAAAACTGGGGACAGAGATAATTTGATTGTCAAAGTTCTTCAACCAGTAGTTTGGTGAGATATAGATCCAGTGAAGGATTCTACCTCAAAAATAGATATACTAACATGTATTAAGTGGGAGTTTAAGGCAAGCCCGGTCTACTGAATAAAACCCTGTCTAGATGAATGCACGAATGAATGAATAAATAACTGTGGGGAGTGACAGAACAGGACACCTGATTTTTTTAAATATGGAATCCACCAATGCACTTACATACACATGTACATATATCCACACTTAAAGATTCACACACGTGTATACAAAAATTACAATTTGCTGTCATTGGCAATAAACAGAACATACAAGCTGAACTTTTACTGTTTTCAGGTTTTAGGACCTCTATACACCAATTATCATTCATTGCCACTTTTACCTTCTTCTTTTTCAAACTTGCCCAGTATATCACATAGAAAATTACTGCTAATTGCCTATTCCCTCAAAGAACACTGAAAACTGTTGATGACCAGGCATATACCATAGAGACTGAAAATCCTGGCAATTTAGGTGCATGAGCATCCATATTACTTTTATTCATGTACCCTTTCAAGTGCCTGTATGCGATGGTTACTCTCATGCTATGTGGATTTTTGTTTCCTTTTTTTCCTGACAGCACGTATTATATAGAGAGGGGATGGGTGGGTGTTATCATAGCAGATAAGCTTCCAGAAAAAGGGAACTTGGACATTTTCTGGCTTCTGATGAGCTTATTTCAATATTAAGTCTCTTCATTCCTATGGGAATTTGTCCTAAGGTGACAAATGGACTCCTTGCTGTGTAACTAATTTATAGTGAACTTTACAAATGACTCAGGCAGTAGATGATTTGTGTAACTACATATACATTTACCTGTCATATTTATTCAAATGTCACTGAGTGCTTTGGCAATCTGGAGATGGGGAAACTAAGGCTACTCATTTCAGATTGATCACAATCCTGATTAGTCTCATAAAAAAATAAATCACTCTCCAGGGTTAGTTGCATTGCTGCATTTGGGATCCTGCCTCCATCTTTCTCCCCTCTTTCCACCCTCCTTTCTTTACTCTTTTCTTCTCTCTCTATCCCCCTTTATTTCTCTCTGTGCTCCCAGAATAATACCTGCTTCTAAGTCATGAAAGCTCATTAACATGCTGGAAAGATGTGGCATTTTAGCTGGAAAGGTCACATGGCATAGTAGAAAGAGCAGAGAACTTATAATTAGAAGTCCCAGGTTCAAAGCCAGGTTCTCCTCCTGTCTAGCCCCTATTCTGCCCTTGCCCACTTTTAATCAGCAAAGTGACCTTAGGCAAAGGAGATGGGTTTCTATTTCCAGGAGGTCATTTCTACTTTTAACAGTTCACATGGAGATCAAAAGAGATTAAACTGATGAAGCCTATAAATTTAGCAGTTAAATTTACACACAAATGAATTCAAACTCCAATTATAAGGTAAAATCCTTTCTTTGTATGTAACATTGACTGTGACAGCGAAAAGGAGCTGACAACTTCACCATACGTGTCTGTGCATGCTTGATTGACACCACTGAACTATGGCTTTCATTCTTCAAATATCTCTATGACAATAGATAAGAGACTGGGGTTGCTTGAGAATAATTTTGATAGAGCACCAAATGTCACTCACAAAAATGTTTTCCTAACTGATATTCCCCTGATGCTATATGAGGAGAACTGAGTGGAGGAACCTAAAATCCCAGACTTCAAAGCAAAGCTAGAAAGAACAAAAAGGGACATTTTCTGCAACGTGACAGAAAAGGTAAGATCTTTGTGACTGAGAGATGCAGGTAAAATACCCTCAACTTCTTTGACCTTTTTGTAGAGTTCTCATTAGAAAGTTGTGCCTGTTCTGACTAGTTACCATGAAGAGGTACTGGTTTTTCCTCCATGACCCCTCCCATGAACCTAGTAATTCAGCATTCACTAATATATTCTATGACTTTTGTCCACTATGATGAATATCAGGCTCTACAAACTGGTTCAAAGCAATGAGACATCACTTAGTGTGGTTCTAATAGGTGATGGTGATGGGAACTCTGCAGTGGAAGTCCCTCAGAGCTTGCTGCATGTCAGATTTCAGACATTGGCGAAGTTTCAAAAAAACGAGTTCCATTTCCTTCCTTTACTTCTGTCTACTTATTTTCTTCTCATTATCTCCTTCTTTGTTTTTTTTATTTCCTTTTCTTCTTTCTTCCTTCCCTCCTTCCCTCTCTTTCTTTTTTTTCCTTTTTTTTGAGAAAGAACCACATAACCAGTTCACAGTATAATTGAGAATGACCTTGAACTCATTATTATCTTCCCTCTATTTCTCAAGTAATGAGATGATAGGCATGCGCCACTGTCTTGTTTTGTGTTACTGAGGATAGAATCCAGAGTTTCTTACATTCTGGACAAACACTCTACCAGCTAGGCAATATCACTGGAGGACAACTTGCAAGAGTTAGTTATTCCCTTCCAAAATATGCGTTTTAGAAATTGAACTCGGGTCATTAGGTTTGGCAGCAAGCACCTTTACACACAGAGCTATCTCTCTGGCTTTTATGCAGAATCATTCTTCTATGAACTACATTGCTTTATGAGTTTCCTATTATTTCAGACACAGCATGCAGGAAAACTGATACATATGTTCTTTCTATCTTGTACAAAATTAAAATGTCTAAAAATTAAAAATGCGTCTGTTGTCACATGATGCACTTAAGTGTAAGATATTAAAGTTCAAGATTCAGTTGAAGTGTTGATGGTTACTTTTCTCAAGGTCTTGTCCTTCCGTTTTCACTATTCCAGTTTTCTGACTAAAAGGATGCTCATACTTCAGTAGATCCTGAGTCAAGAATGGCAGTAATGACACTCAGCACACACATCAGCAGCTTGCATGGAAAGACCTATGAGTCAACACTATTATCTTAATTTTTTTAAAAAAATTATTTGCAAATCACAAGAAACTTTCCTTTAAGCAAAAATTGCTTCTAAATCCAGCTCTTTCTAATTGTCTTGTCAACAAGGAAAACATCAACACACTTGTCAAATGGCTTTCTGAACTTCTGCCTGTTCAGTAGTCTCTAATATCCTTTCATCTATTAAACTACTAACCCTATTAAAAGAAAACAATTGAATTAGTCTGACATGACTTAGTCTTGGCAAACCATTATTGAAGTTGAGTGGTGTCTGCTCCTCCTTGGAGTTAATCGTTAATGAGTTTGATTATAATTGAATCAAGAATTTCACCAGAAATCAATGTCAGCATTTGGCTAATGCTGAACTGGTGTCTTCCACTTGGTATGTGTTCATTCCAGAAGCCATGCTGGATGCTTTGGGAAAGACAAGGCATCGTGGCTGTCTACACAAAACTCACAGCCCATTTCACTCTTAGGTTTCTAGAAAGTCCTGTAAGTCAGGGTTCTTTGTGAGTCTAGTGTTATTTTCACAGTTTAAAATGTATAGATTTAATTCTTCACCATAACTTCCTTTTGGAGAGCTTGATCTTCCCTGGGGGGCGCAGTCAGCTATTTACAGTACTTGCTGCGTGTCTCAGAATCTGTAAGCACTTGTCTGTCATTCACAGTATGGTACAGCTTTTGCCAACATGCACATCCTCTCGGGTAGTTTAAATTACCTTAATGAGGCTCAGACCCTAATGCAACCTGCATGACATGTGTTGTCTCTAATAGCCACTGAAGAACAAAGTGCTACCGAGTTTCATGTGGCAATTTATTTTTTAGACAGATAGTCAAAGCACAATTAAAAACTGTAAAGATTGAATGGAAAGTTTCCCACATAAACTTTTTATGGATCTTGGAGTTTATGGTTAAAAATGGACTAATCAAATTTGTGTTTTAGGTAACAGTTGTCAATTTACCAATTTTTCCTAATGCTAAACTCTTAGCTGTTGTTGTCTTCATGAAGACATCAAAGTGGCATAGGTGACATTGAATGAAAAGGTGCATGGATAGTGAGACAGAAGACCTAACTTAGGTAAAGGGCAAAATACAACTTAACTCAGAATGAACAATCAAGTACAAAGAGTGTGTCAAGGGACAACTTGCTGACATATGTCAAAATTTCACCTTTGTACTTTACATAATGATTACAAAGATGGTGCAGAAAGTAGATGCTACTCATACTGTGAATTATTAGAAAATTTAATTTATTCTGAGTATTGCATATAAAGATCAGAGTGATGCTGTCCATCTTCTGGATCTCTGAATACAGTGTTAATATGAGTGAGCAGGATTGCTCAGCGGGTAAAGGCACTTGCCGCCATACCTGTGGCTTGAGCTCAACCCCTGAATCCACATGGGGGAAAGGAGAAAACTAAGTTCTGCAAGTTTTCATATGACCTCTGCAAGCACACATGCCTGTGCATGCACGCACACGTGCACACACACAGACACACACACACATAAATTAATTAAAAAAACTATTATTAATAGCCATTTTAGGTATATTCTAATTTTTTGTAATTCTTTTCCTTTTGGGAAAAATAAGTGAATTTGAACTTAATGGAAATTGATAGACAGCACTTCTCAGTGCTCTCGAGCTAAAGAAACCAGGGCTTCCTTCACATTCGAGATAAGCATGAGTTACTTCTCTAGAGGATAATGTCTCCATGAGGCATGTTTCACATGGGGAAATGAAAGACCAATCTTTTTTCACTTATTAGCATAGCACTCATAATATGCTATGTTCTTTAGTGCCAAAAAAGAACGATTGTTAATCTGTTACCAATAGATGACAGTACATATCACATGCCCAAACTTTTCAAAAAGGATGGAAAACTAATATCATTAAATATAGAAAATAATTTTAAAACTTACAACTATATTTAAAACTACAATGGAGAGTAAGCTATTTACTCATATTAAATATAGATGATTTACTGAAAAAATATATTATAGTGGAAAGCACATTCTTAAATAAACATGTTTCCAGGTCAGATAGCCTTTGAGACAGCATTTCCTCCAATTCCTGACACTTTAGCAACTTTGTCAAAACTTTACAAGAAGTTAGTGATGGTGCTAAGAATGGAATTTACACACTACAATGCTTTCTATATTTCTTTCAACTTTACATGATGCTTGCTTGCAGGATTTCACAGTAGTATAGGAAAAGGTATGTTTTGAAGAAATTAGAAAGTGAAGAAATCAAAAGAAATTGGATGTTGGTAATCTCCACGGCCCCTGAAGTCTCCTTATCTACTACTAAACAGGCAATTGGCTCAGAAGCCAGGGAAGCCTTAATACCTTCATCAAAGTCCTCTTTACAATTACAGAGCTATTAAGAAAGTATGCAGCATAGAAGGTGAATCTTAAATAGCTTAAACATTGCATTTAGATGATAGAGATAACAGTAATAATAATTGCTGTTACTAGAAAACCTTTATTCCTGCAGGCTTGGAATATTCAACTAAAGGTCAAAGGACATAAACCTCTGATAGCTACAAAACTCAGCTGAAACATTTTTATTAAAATGATATCTTTCCCTCTAATATTTATTTTCTTGCAGCTGAAACATATTTAATATCAGTCAGACCATTTCTACTCATGTTCTCTTTAGGAACCAATGGAGATATTTCAATTTTCAGTGAAAGAAAATACTTTAGTGATTGCTTAAGTGTTCGTTGAGTATGATTCAATCTATATAAAATTAAAAATTCCACAGGCCAATGGAGTCAATAAATTATAGTAATGTGAGGAATTGCAAGCAAAATGAGAAATTTTATCAGAAAAAAGTACTAAAATTAGATCCTGGGTCTGGGAGATGGTTCAGCAGTTAAGAGCACTTGCTATACAAAAGCAAGAATGAGCGTTTGTATGCTAGCACTCACTGAAAAGCCAGAAGTGGTCCCAGCAGGCCTGGGGATGCCTGGAACTCTAGTGCTTATATGGACGGATAGACATGATAATTTGCTGAGTGCTGATAGCTAAAAAATGTGACTCCTAGGTTCAGTGAGAAACTCTGCCTCAAAATAATAGGTAAAGAGTCATAGAAGTGATACCTGATACCCTCCTCTGATATCTGCTTACACCTGTGCATGCACACACACACACACACACACACACACACACACACACACACACACACATACACACTCCACCTCTTCCTTTAAAAAGAAAAGCAGTTGTGGACAGTATAAAAGAGCCCATAAGCACAAATAAAGGCAGTCTTTAAATTTTACCAGTTATGCTTATCTTCACCTTTGATAAATGTTTCCCATGGTCTCAGGAATATCAATGTTCAATTCCTATTTGGTAGTGTTTTAAGAGATGTAGGCCTGCTGGAGGAAATAAATCACTGAGTGGGCTCTGAGAATTTGAAGACTCAAATCATTTGTAGTTCAGTCACTCTATTTCTTGCTTGAGGTCCAAGATGTGAGCCCTCAGATGCTTCCCCAATCACCATGCCTGTTGCCTCCATCCCAGAGTCATACACTCTAGTCCTCTGTAATTGTATCTCAGATAAATTCTTCTATAAGTTGCCTTGGCCATGGTGTTTTATCACAGCAGTAGAAAAGTAGAAGATTAGGAAAATTCACATGGTTAGTCAGAGTAACAAAATGGGGGTTAAAATGAAGGTAGTTGATAAAGTGTCTGCTCCCCAAAGTGAGTACCTGAGTTCAGATCCTATCTTACTCAGTGTTCTATTGCTATGAAGAGACACCTGACCAAGGCAACTCTTACAAAGGAGATCATTTGGTTCCAGAGGTTTAATTCATAGTCATTATGACAGAAATCATGAGAGCACACAGGCAGACATGGTACTGGAGAAATAGCTGAGAGTTCTACATCTGGATCTGCAGGCAGCAGATTTGGTAACATCTTGCAACAAGACCACACCTCATAATTACTTTCAAATACTGCACTCCATTCTGTCATGTAGCCAAATTTATTTAAGCCTATGTGGGCCATTCTCACTGAAAATAGCACAAATGCCCAGGGCCTAAGCTATACCTTAGCGTGACTGCTCATATGTGTAACTCCAGTTCTGAGAAAATGGAGACAAAGAGATCCTGAACTGCAATTTATTTTACATTGATTGTAAAATTAAGTGCTATTTTGAGCTGATGATAATTAATAATCCTGTCATTTTGTAATTATATGAACTGTTAAGTACATCACCAAACTAACATAGTTGAGGTAAATATAATTTTACCTCACATTTCGATTTAAAGTTCCATTCTCTTAGCACTATAAAATGAAAATGATTGCTTTGTTTTCACTTCATTTGACAGGCTTTTATTTACCACAACCAAGCAGCCACATTACATGTATGGAAATATTAAAACATCTCTGGCAATGAAGAAAGTGTCATCACGGAACTTCATGGCAGAACTGTAGACAAACAGGAGATGCAAAGGGGACTCTTTTAATGAGTCCCCAGTTCAGTCTAGTTCAGACTCTATGCAAGTTGTCCTGAGTAACAAGGAGAAATTTATAATATATGAATGTGATTTTTTTATGGTGGGGGATTCAAATTGAGGATTATGAGTTCCCTTAAGGGAAAGAAAGAGATTAAAACATAGCCTTATTTATTAAAAAAAAAAAGATGCTTTTGGAACTCAGTACCTCCTGCCCTCAGAAATAAGAGAGATCTTCTCCTGTTGAATTGTGCTTTTCTGGTCTAGGAGTTAGCATTGCTTTTCTTACCCAATCCTGTAAGGTCATTTTAGCATTTTGAGTAAACAAGGAGACTAAACTAAAGAAGATTGAGGATAAAAGGATGAAGAGCATAGTCCCAAAGAAGCACTCACCAAACCTTCATTAAAATGAATCTGTTTTGCAGTAAGCTACCTGGAGAAGGGAAGCCCATGTGGGTGAACAGACTACAGTAGAGAAGAAGGATGAAACGAAGTCAGTGAGGAAACCCCAGCCTAGCACAGGGCTGTTTTCAGACTGTGTTGATTTGAGTGTAGAAAAGCTAGTAGCTTATGGAGAAGGGTTTCATATTCATGGACCAGGCAATCATTGAATAAATTATACCTGATAATAACTGTTGGAACCTAGTCACCTAGCACCTTCAACTATTAAATGGACACTGAACATGGCAATTACAGATGGGACTAACACACACAACCTAAATTCTTGGAATGTAGTAAAGGATAGAGCATGCGGAGCGGATCATTGGACAAATCTTCTATCTGGATACTTGCCAAGGAAAACAGTGTTGCCAGCTAGAACAATGTTAATCTTCCACTTAGAAAAAGACATAATTAAGCCAACATGAAAACAAGTATGACACAGAAGGATTTTTAAAATAAAAACCCTGAACAAAGACATGACATGCCAAATTAAGGATCATAAGGCATTTTTTTTCAATGAATAAGAAATGAACTGTTAAGTGTAATCAGGTAATTCTAACAACTAGGGAATATTTTTTTTAAGTGGCACAAAAAGAGACAAATAGAAATAGGGGAAATAATTAAAACATAAAAAAAATCAATGAATTATTCTCAAGAGAGATGAGACACGAACTTTATACTTTACTTAAGTAAGAAGTTTACATTAAAGATGAAATTGGGCAGTGACTCTGCAAAGAACAACAAGCAAAAGGCTCATCTTTCTGAAGGAAAGAGGAAAGATAAATTTCAGTGATGATGAGAGGATGTTGTAAAGATCCTTCCTACATGAAGATGTCCATAAACTGTGGGAGAGGAGGAATACAGTACTCTTAGAAGACAAAGATTTAGTTCATTTCTGGAAGAAAGAATTTTATAACCCTGTGATTAATCTAAGATTAAAAATGATTTAATTAAAACAAGAAAATGCCACCTCATTTTCATTTTAAAATATTTCTAAGCAATCTGAATCATGTCCCATCATGGTATATTTATGTATCACAGTAGGGTGGGGAATTACTGTTGGTTTTATATAAATTTCTGGTTTTTTTTTAAAGAATTATTACCTTATTGTTTTACTAATTGGTTTATTAAGTGTGTGTGCCTGTGTGTGCACATGGTGAGTGTGTGTTGTGCGTGTGTGTGTGTCTTTGGGTGGCATGCACATGCTGTGACATTCATGTGGAGGTCAGAGGAAAATTTCCAGCAGTTCAAAAATTCATTGTTGGGGCACAAGAAATGGATCAGCAGGTAAATACACCTGCCTTCAAGCTTGATGAGCTTGATGTCAGGGACACAGATGACAGTAGGGAACAAGTGACTGCCGCAAGCTGTCTTCTGATCCCCACACCCATACTATCATTTGTGTGTGGCCATCCATACTTACACTTCAAGATCATTGGTTTATATCATCATGTATAATATATCAATATTCCAATGTTTCTGGACCATAAATAATTCATAAGAGTAAAGTAGGAAAAATTAAATGCAGAGGAATAAAAGGCATGTGGATTCAAATTTCTCATACTGTAAAAATTAGTTGTTAAGTAACAATTCTTTGTTTTAAAAGATGTTAGGGAAAGGGTGCCATAGCTCAGGATCACTGTGACTGTCCTGATAGCTCTCTTCCTAAACTTCTCTGCAGCAGAGAGTACTCAGTGCCAGTGATCCCCTCTATGGTTTTTGGAGAAATTTAACTGTGTTATGGATAGAAGGCCCTCCCTGTACTGATGATTTTGCAGGCTGACTAATGGGCTAAAACTTCACAACTGTAGAATGTACAGATATGGACCTGAATTATCTTGAGCTATCTTTGGTCTCCCAGGTAACATTTACTGTTCAAGTCTCTGTCTGACCTGACTTTCAATGCACAGAAAAACCTTTGAATGGTCTTCTAAGGAGACAACCAGCTTCAACTAGCCCCAGTGCCAGAAATGCTGTCAAAAAACATGAGCCCTATGGCAGAGATTTTTTCTACATTTTTAATGCTTCTGTCTGGTGTTCCTACAATGTATCTTTGAAAGCCTTGTTTAATGACTTCCTTATGTTCTATTATTATAAACATTTAAGTAACCACATTCTTGTTAGAAAATGGTATTTCAGACAACCAGAATCTATTTTCGTGGGCCATAATCATGTTGTTTGCCTTACAATAAACAATAACTTTCTACTCATGAGGTGATAGCTGAGGTTTGCATCAGCACTGTGAGCCATAAAACTCAAGTTACAAGATCATCACCACTAATTTTAATGAAGCCATTGATCAGTGAATTAAATAATCATTGACAAGGTGGAAATTCTATTCATCATAATATGAGAAGGATGTATTGTTTGCCTAATATGCTTATTGGTGTAGGAGGTTTTTTTTGTATTTGTGTTGCTTTCACTGGTGAATAAAGAAACTGCCTTGGCCATTTAATAGTGCAGAAATCAGGTAGGCAGAGTAGACAGAACAGAATGTTGGGAGGAAGAAGGGCAGTGTAGCAGACGCCATATTTTTTCCTGCATGAGACGGATGCTGGTTAGACTCATGCCAGTAAGCCACAGTCAAGTGGAGATACACATTAATGGAGATGGGTTAAAAGAATATGTAAGAGTTAGCCAATAAGAGGTTAGAACTAATGGGCCAGGCAGTAATTTAATTAATACAATTTCTGTGTGGTTATTTCGGGGGTCAAGCTGGCCGGGCGGTTGGAAGCTAGGCTGCTGGGACAAAAAGTAGGCCTGTTCTCCTTCATAGTACAGATTGGCTGCCCAATGTGGCAAACTGACTCCACGTAAAACCTGAGAGGACTTAAAAAGAAATTCTAGACACAAATACAGAGTTTAGCACAGCTGGCAATAAGAGAGAATTTCCAAACTCAACAACCATACCAAAAAAAAAAGTCACACAGTTTTAAAACACGGCTTCCTGGGCTGTGCTGCCAGTCCGGCTATAAAGCATTTTAATGACATTTGTGGGACCCAGGTGTTTCTGTGCCCACTAGGGTTGGTAGAAAACTGGCTGAGACCATGCCTGTGACTCAGCCCTTCTGCCTGGACAGACAGTGAGATCAGGCTTAGGCAGGCGAAAAAGCATAGATTTTTCCAGGCTGCACAGTGCTCTGCATGGCAGATTTGGCTGTAACTCAAATAAAAAGAGTTTATGTGCTGCATGCTCATTCTCAGAGTTAAAGTGCTGGACGCGGCTCCTACCTGGCAGCCCCAGAGCTAACAGAAATGGTTATGTCCACTATTTTAAAACTGGAGAGAGGCAGAGCCAACATCCAGAGCAGCTGCAACCAAGCTGCTTACCATTTTAAAAGCTCTTCAAGACAGTAGCGAATTAAAGACAATACAATAGGACAGATTCAGACATAAAAGACCTCTAAGTGGGTCACACTGTTAAATAAAGGTACGTAGTAGGCTTAAAAAAAATAAAGAGTATAGAGAGATGCTTTTAAAAAAGGGTAAAGTCTTTAAAGAGTTAAAGTACAGATAGTCATACATTGAAAAATTAAACCATGTAAAAATAAAAAAAAATCACAAAATGTCTGGATTATGTATTTAATGTGTTTTCTCTAAATTTTTTGACTATAAAGAAGCTAAATACAGAGAAACATTCTATTGTGTAGTCTGCTAAGCTAAATCAGCATATATGTTCTAAAGGTATCTTGACTTCAAAATTTGGGTCTAAGGATATGATGCTTAAAAAAGAAGTTCTTATTTTGTTTTCACAAAAGATAAGACCCTATGGATTGCTTCTAGACCAATATGGTATGATAGACCATGCCCTCCTGAAAGGTTGCTGTGAACACCCTCAAAAAATTACTTTGTTCAACTGCTGACTGAGATAAACCTAACAAACAAAATACAGCATAAAAGACCTGATTAACAGTGCCCCCATACAGCACAAAACAGTTTTGAAAACTTTGCCCATATTCCCAAATATTGTTTATAAATGTTCTTTTACATTTAAAGGGGGATATGATACAGATATAAATAATTTGCATTGGTATGGATTTTGCTTTATTGATATAAATTTAAGGTCAATTTTGTTATATGTATATGTATTTCTGATCTTGATTAAGGTATTGTGATTGTGTGTTCATTAAAAAATGTAATGTATAATTAAAAAATATAGGTTGTTAATGGATAATCATGGATAATAGTCAAGCTTGTAGTCATGTTAGTTAGATTTTCTAGATATATAAAGATATATTTCAGTTACATAGGCATTATTCATATCTTTCAAAAACTACAAAATATGGCATTTAAAATGTTTTAATAACTTAGGGCTTTTCATGACAATGAGATACGTCTGCTCCTGGCAGCACCAATCTACTTAAAGAGAAAGATGGGCATCAAAGAGGCTCCTTAGTCATTTAGGCAAGAAACTGCTCTTGCCTAGACTATTACATAAACTGGACACAAAAATCCCACAGAGAGAGGACTGCTAAACTTGCCTAAAGGTGAGATGATCCTTTGGGGTTCCTGAATCATAAAAGAGTCTGTGAGACAGTCTACAGGATACAAAAGAAAGTGACTAAATTGTCTTTAAAATTTCCTGCTTCATAAAAAGTCTACTGGATACTATGGGCCTGTAGGCTAAAGATGGATGCCCCAAAGGTACAAAATAACTTTGGGTGACTGTCCAGGAAGCAAGATGTCTCTGTCATTTCTAGAGTTTTAGAAGTTGCTTACTTCTCATTTACTTAGATAATATTATATCCTTCTGGAATTCTTTGATGGAGTTAAAAAAATAGATAGATAGTCATAGTTACAGTTTTCCATTGTTATGATAAAAGATAAAATAGATCTAAATATTGTAACTATAGTTCTTGCTTGATAACTGTTTTGTTACATGTAATTTTACTATGTTAAAGTTAAAGCCTTCCTTTTTGTTTAAACATAAAAAGGGAAAATGGTATAGGAGGTTCTTCTGTATTTGTGTTGCTTTCATTGGTGAATAAAGAAACTGCCTTGGCCTTTTGATAGGGCAGAAATCAGGTAGGTGAAGTAGACAAAACAGAATGCTGGGAGGAAGAAGCGCAGTGTGGCAGATATCATGTTTCTACTGCCTAAGACAGATGCTGGTTAGACTCATGCCAGTAAGCCACAGTCAAATGGTGATACACATTAATGGAGATGGGTTAAACGAATATGTAGGAGTTAGCCAATAAGAGGTTAGAACTAATGAGCCAGGCAATAATTTAATTAATACAATTTCTGTGTGGTTATTTCGGGGGTTAAGATGGCCGGGAGGCTGGAAGCCGAGCTGCCGGTACAATAAGTAGGCCCACTCACCTTCATACTACGCCCTATATAGAATATGTGTGTCTGTATGTGTGTGTGTGTTTGTGTATGTGTGCTCTAAGCAGGTCACAAGTCATTTGACATGTCAACCATGTTTTTCACCAAAATAATACTCTATGCTATTATAAGACATTTATAATCGCTCTAACACAACCTTTTATCTCTTTATTCTTATGCCAATTGCATATATTAATTTAGACATTACAAAAAGAGGGAGTTTCATTTTCAAAAGTAACAATCCTGAAAGATTAAAGATTTGAACTGGCCATCATCTGTAATGAGGCAAGGCTTCCAGTGTTGGGACTGGGACACCAATCCAGTCACAAAACCTTTGACCTACAACTTATTTTTCCATGAAGATATGTGGGGCAATGTTGGCTCAGGACTTGTGGGAGTAGCCAACCAATGACTGGTCTAACTTGAGGCCCAAGTTAAGAGAGGAAACCCATTCCCAGAAGATCAGGAATTGGAAGCTGGATTGTGCAAAGACCTAGGGTGTAAACAAATACAACTGACAATAAAAAAGTCAATGAAATGATTCCTAATGATATTCTACTATATGCATAGATCCATGCTTAACTGAATTACAGCAAAGAGGTTTCCTCAAACAACTGAAGGGAGTAGATACAGAGACCCACAGTAAAGCATTAGAACTTAGAGGAATCCAACGGAAGAGGGGGAGGTAGCATTGTAGGAGCCAGATGGGTTGAGAACACTAGAAGAACAGGGCCCATAGAATCAACTAAGCAGGACTCATAGAGGCTCACAGGGACTATATCAGCAATCATGGAGCTCCCATGGGTCTATGCTAGGCCCTCTGCATATGTTGGTTGTGGTTGTTCAGTGTGGGACTTTTGAGTTGGGCTATCTCTCAGTCTTCTGCCAGCTCTGGGGCCCCTTTCATACTACTGGTTACTTTGTCTAACCTTGCTATGAGGGATTTTGTTTAGTCTTATGGCATCTTGTTATGCTGTGACTTTGGTTGCTATCACTGGGAGGCTTACTCATTCTAAAGGAAAACTGAGGAACAGTGGATCTGGAAAAGAGGGGAAGTTAGGAATAACTTTGAAGATTTGAGGGAGGGGAGGCTGTGGTCAAGAGTATTGTATGAGAAAAAAATAAATAAAAGAAAAACAATACAGAAAATAAAGATTCAGGATTCACAGTCTCTATCTTTTCAAATCTGCATGTATTTTAGGTGATTTTACTGTTAATTAATTCAAGTTCATGCTTGAGGTGAGGCATCCTTGAAGGCCTCCTGTGTTACTTGATTATCATTCTCCCTGGAGTTCCTCTCATATTCAGATTGACATTAAATTACTCACAGATTTCATAATGCATGACTTATGATGCAACCTGATTATTTTATCTCATGTCAAAAACAGTGTGTGTAGGAGCCAGAAGGCATACTTGTAATTTTTTTTATTTGCTTCTTTTCCTTGTATTAAAGTTGGGAAAGCATGGGCAATTTGGAGTGTAGGCTTGTATACCGATATGTCTCCTTTTGAATCTATTGTACCAGAGTGACTGAATTTTGTGTGTGATGATTATGCATTTATGTTAGTATTAATTCAATTATGTGTGTGTGTGTGTGTGTATGTGTGTGTGTACAAAGGCATGTGTACGTCTGTGTGTATGGATGCGAAGGCCAGAGGTCCATTATCAATATCTTCCTCACTCACTCTCTACCTTTTATTTAGAGACAGGCTCTCTCACAAAGCTTGAAATTGACAGTTTGGTAAGGCTGACTAGGCTCAGAGCCTAGGGATCCACCCATCTCTCCCTCCCCTGCGCTGTGATTTTGGTTCTGCATTACCACACTCAATTGTTTCCATAAAGGTTCTGGAAATGCAACGCAGGTCGTCATGCTAGTAAAGCAAATACTTCTCAGCCCTCATTTTTTACAAGCTCAGAGGTGAAATCTGGTCAATATAAATAAGCCTTCACTGTCTGTCTTTTTCTCAGTTCCCTATTTCTCAAAATAATATTTCTTCATCCTTTTGCTTGACCCCTGCCTCCCACTCAGCTTAGCTCTTAATTCCCCAAAGAAAAATATCAGTACTATCCAGGAGAAATTATATTCTGATGGAGGTAATATGAAGGGATTTAAGTCTTTATCCATGACAGTTGTTTTCTTTAAATACATATTTATGAGCAATCAATTATTTTGCAGAGTAAAACAAGGAGAAAACAAATAAAAACAAGTGAAAGCCTGGATATGAAATCTTAAACAATGTGGTTCTTTAGATTCATTACAGAAGATTAAAAGGTCCGGTCTACCTATCTGGGTTCTTCCAACAACGAGGACAGTCACTACTTGGTGAGGGCTTCTCAGGGCATTGTTATGATTGATGCTCATAGTCAGCTTGTAAAGGAGTCTCTAGGCAGCTTCTAGATTAGGTTCACTTTGGTAGGAATGCCCATTCTAAATGTCAGTAACATCGTTCTATGGACTGGAGTCATGCAGCGGATAAAACCTGAGGAAGGTCAGCATAACTGTTCATTTCTTTCTGCTTCCTGATTGGTGACAATATGTAACCATATGCACAACACCCCTGCCACCTTGCCCACCATGATGGACTTTACCCTCAAACTGTGCGCCATAACCAGTCCTACATTCTTTAAGGTGCTTTGTAAAGTATTTTGTTACAACCATGAGGACAGTGAAAGATACACTCACTGCATGCTGTTTATCTAGAGGCACCTAAGCAACTGATGCCTAAATTCAGTGGCATCTGCTCTTTCTCAAAGCCCAAGTTCTGAGAATAATTCAAGTTACTCATAGTTTTATGTACCCTGGACTTCCCTTGGGCTCATGACACTGAGATACTTACCGCTCTTGTAGTTTGTGTTCCTCTTCTTGCCATCAGTTGCCTGACATATTTAGGCCTCATGAGCCCCCAGGGGTCATGGCAGATCAGGTATCTCTCAATTTCACTGCAGATGAACTTCATAGAGAAGGATGGAACAGAGACCATAAGCCCCTTACTGCCTATCAAAGTCCATAGCTAACACCATGTCCTAACCAACGGAACAAGACAGATACAGTGCTCTAGTCAGCACTGTGCTCCCAGTGGGTGGGTGATATTTTGAAGCTGCCACACATTTCTCAATAGAAAGAAAATTAGTATTTTATCACACTAGTGAGAGAGGGGAGTAAGTTATGGCTGTGCTAACAAAGGAATGCTCTATCACCACTTTATATTAAAGTACTGGTGTTAACAAAATTGTCTCGGCATTCACAAGGATTTGCGCAAGGTGAAATTTTGTGAGAAAAGGCAAGAAAAATAATTATTCAAGTAAACATTTTAGAATGAATCAGAACATGGAAAGACCTTTTGTTTGTCTAGTTGTTTCTGTTTTTATCAGACAGGGTATCTCTGCATGGCTCCAGTTGTCCTGAAATTATCTCTGTAGATCATGCTGGTCTGGAATTCACAGAGATGTGCTGGCCTCTGCTTTCTGAGGTCTGGGATCAAAGGCATGTGCCACAACTGCTATCTTGTACTTCTTGTATTGTGCCAAAATCTGGTTCCATTAGTGGGAACTACTAGTAAAAATCAATTTTTATCCTGGATTTAACTGTTCTAAAGAAGCCTAGGAAACAATGGACGCTGCCTGAATAGTGTCCTGAGAGGCTTGCTCCTTCTGCACACCCTGCTCTTCTATTATCCTCACTCTCCCTATGTTATTTATTGAGTTATCTGTTAGCCCTTAAACATCATCAATTCCAAGCACTTTTCTATTGTGGCCATATATGTACAAAATGTGGAGGAAATTTTTCACTTCTAGATTCTAGGTATCTAGAGTTTAGCAACCCTTAGCCATATGTTATCTGAATTTTGAACAGTTGTGGGTTTCAGTTGTGTTTTTTATCTGATGCAAAAAGAAGTTTCTTTGCTGAGGAGTGAGAGCTACTTTTATTTTCAGGTATGAAGATAGTTATTTAGATTACAGTTACAAATTACTTTGGTTTAGGAAAGTGGTAGTCATAGGGCTTTCTCTAGGGTGTATGACTCACTAACTTCAGGTAGTTGGCTCAGATTCCAGTAAAAGGCAAGATTTCCCTCTTATTGAATTGGACTTACATCCAAATAGACAAGTGTTAGTTACCCCGAAGATATATGTGCCAGTATTGAACCCTTGTGGATATCTACCCATGCTGGCACTTGTTGAGGTTCAAAAGCTTTGCAGCTGCTTAGAACGACTGATTGCTTTCCTTTCTTGCCAGGTTGCACAGAACCTCCAGACACTGTGAGAGTAGATCTTCTGTGAGGAGGCTTCCTGATCAGTTCTAGCCCAGTTCCAACAAATCCTATATCTGAAGAGTGTGGTGTCTTTAGTAATAGAGACATAACTTCAAGTTCTGGCAGGCAACCAAAGACAATAACAACACCTTATATTGTTTTTAAATTTATTGGAATTTGCTGACTAACTGTTCAAAGACAGAGTGGGTTCTTTCCAATGCTTGATAAGTTGGGATTTTTGTTAGATAGTCTCCATGATTCTTGAGGAAAGCATTATCATCTCAGACCATAATTTCTCTCTCTCTCTCTCTCTCTCTCTCTCTATATATATATATATATATATATATATATATATATATCTTAAATTAAAAATACATGAAGTTTTACTGTGTCTTTTCAAAACAAACAAAAATAAAGAATGGAAGGAAGGAACAAAGGATGGAAGGAAAAAAGGAAGAAAAGAAGGAAATCGAGAGTACACTAAGATCTCAATATAAAGCTCCTTGTTTCTCAAATTCTTCTTGCATTGTTTTGAGACAGGGTTTCTCTGTGTAGCTTTGGAGCCTGTTCTGGAACTTTTTCTTTAGACCAGGCTGGTCGGAAACTCACAGTGATCTCCCTGCCTCTGCCCCTGTAGTGCTGGAGGCAAAGGCATGTGACACCACTGCCCAGCCTTCTTGCACTTTCTATTTTGTTTTTATTGAGGCTTGGCATTATACTTGGACCTTATGCATGTTAGACAAGCACCCCATAAGTGAGTTATATCCTCAAGTTTTGTCCTTGTACCCTTTGAACATTATAAACTAAAAAGTGCAGCTACATTTCAAGAAGCCATACAGTTACACTTTCTTCTCTATTTACATACTGTGCTGCTTAGTTTTAATCATCTGGAATCACCAGGAAACAAAACTATATTACTGAAAAATTGTGTACTGCACCCATATTCCCAAATATTGTTTATAAATGTTCTTTTACATTTAAAGGGGGATATGATATAGATACGAATAATTTGCATTGGTATGGATTTTGCTTTGTTGATATAAATTTAAGGTCAATTTTGTTATATGTATATGTATTTCTGATCTTGATTAAGGTATTGTGATTGTGTAGCTCTTTTAAAAATGTAATGTGTAATTAGGAAATATAGGTTGTTAATGGATAATCATGGATAATAGTCAAGCTTGTAGTCATGTTAGTTAGATTTTCTAGATATATAGAGATATATTTCAGTTACATAGGCATTCTTCAGATCTTTCAAAGACTATAGAATATGGCATTTAAAATGTTTTAATAACTTAGGGCTTTTCATGACAATGAGACATGTCTGCTCCTGGCAGCACCAATCTACTTAAAGAGGAAGATGGGCATCTAAGAGGCTCCTTATGGAGTTTGCTAGCCATTTGGGCAAGAAACTGCTCTTGCCTGGACTGCTTCACTGGACATGCAGTACCCACAGAGAGATGAATGCTGAACTTGCCTAAAGGTGAGATGGTCCTTTGGGGGTTCCTGCTTCATGAAAGAATCTGCGAGATATTCTTCAGGATACAGAAGAAAAGTAACAAAACTGTCTTTGAATTTTCCTGCTTCATGGAAAAGTCTGCTGGATACTATGGGCCTGTAGGCTGAATATGGATGCCCCAACAGTACAGAATAACTTTGGGTGACTATCCAGTCAGCAAGATGTCTCTGCCACTTCTAGAGTTTTGGAAGTTGCTTACTTCTCATTTACTTAGGTATTATTATATCCTTCTGGAGTCTTTGATGGAGTTGAAGAATAGATAGATAGTTATAGTTTTCTTTTGTTATGATAAAAGATAAAATAGATCTAAATATTGTAACTGTAATTCTTGCTTGATAATTGTTTTGTTGTATGTAATTTTACTATGTTAAAGTGAAAGCCTTTCTTTTTTGTTCAAACAGAAAAGGGGAAATGGTGTAGGAGGTCCTTCTGACTATGTGTTGCTTTCATTGGTTGAATAAAGAAACTGCCTTGGCCTTTTGATAGGGCAGAACTTAGGTAGGCGGGAAAGACAGAGTGCTGGGAAGAAGAGCAGAGTGGCAGATGCCATAAAGCTCCAGCCTGAGACTGATGCTGGTTAAAATCTTTCCCGGTAAGCCACAACCTCATCGTGTTACACGGATTGGTAGAAATGGGTTAGATCAGGATGTGAGAGTTAGCAAAGAAGAGGCTAGAGATAATGGGCCAGGCAGTAATTTAATTAATACAATTTTTGGGTGGGGGGGTTAAGCTAGCCGGGCAGCGGGACGCGGCCTGCTCGCCTCATTACAACATTATGTAGATCCAGTTAGTCTGTGTTCAAGTCTGTGAGGGAGTCTTGATTGTTCATTGTTGCAGGAGAGCCTGATTCACAGTGGTATTGACTGTTCCCTAGGCAGGGCGTCCTGAAGAATATAAGCTAGAAAAGAAAGTATCTGAGAGCAAGCAAGCAATGAATCACTCATCTGTGATTCTTTTCCTCTACAGTCTTAACCAAAGATATGATGCTACTAGCTGCTTGAATTCCTGCCTCAGTTTCCCCTCAGGGATGTCTATTACTTAGAATTGTAAGTTAAATATATCATTCTCCTCTCCAAGTTGCTTTTTTTCTTTTTTCCCTTTTTTATTTATTTTTTAAAAATGAAAACAAACTATCTTTGTTTATTATATATACCAATCTAAGTTTCCACTCCCTCCCCTCCTCCCATCCCCTGCAAATACCCTACCAGCCTACCCCCATCCACTTCTCAAAGAGGGTAGAGCACATTGCTTTGGGGAAGGTCCAAGGTCCTCTCTACTATATCTAGGCTGAGCAAGGTATCCCTCAAAAGAGAATAGGCTCCCCAAAAGCCAGTACATGCAGTAGAGATAAAACCTGGTGCCACTGCCAGTGGCCCCTCAGTCTGCCCCACCCATGCTACTGTCAGCCACATTCAGAGGGACTAGTTTGGTTCTATGCTTGTTCCTTCCCTGTCTGGCAAGAGTTGGTGAGCTTCCATTAGCTCAGGTAAACTGTTTCAGTGGCTGAACCCATCATGGTCTTGGCCTCTTTTCTCATATTCTTATTCCTCCCAATCTTCAACTGGGCATTTTGTCAAGGTGACAGAAATTAAAACATTCATTATATTTACTTCTAATTATGTCAACTTACACATTGTTGGTTAAAACTAAGTACTCACAAACAATATAACAATTTTTAGATACAAATGAAATTTCTAGGTACTTCATATTTTACATAAGATAAAATTTATCTGGAGATATCAGCAAGTAAATATTGTTTAGAGGCAGATATACACCATTACACACTGGCAACTCCACTTACATAGTTTTCTAATGGACACTCTTAGCTAAATACATTGTCTTTTTTATTCTTTATGTGTGTGTGTGTTTGTGTGTGTGTGTTTATGTGTGTGTGTGTGTGTGTGTGTGTGTTTGTGTGTGTGTGTGGTGTGGTATGTTGGTGGGCTTTAAGGTATGTGCATATGTGTGTGCAGGTGCCCATGAAAGCTAGAAGAGTTTGTTGGATACTCTGGAGCTGGAGTTACAGGCAGTTATGAACAACCTGATATGGATATGAGAACTAAGCTCAGATCTTCTGGCAGAACTATAAAGTACTCTTAACCAGTGAACTATCTCTTCAGGGACAAATTTTTTTTTGTTGAATGCTAAAATTCCCACTCTGGTTATTTCTCTACAACTTCCACCCTATTCAGAAACTCGATCTAAATTTTAAAATTCAGGAGGAAAGCACTGTCATTAATGAGTAATAAATTGAAATATTGCCATAAGAAATAGTAAAATCATAGATAATATGGTGATTATGGTGGATAAACAGTGAAACAAAAGAAAACTTACTTTGATAAAGACCAGTATTTCCCATGCGAGCCCTACAAAGCCCTGCTCAAATGACGTTCCTAACTTAATGTCCTTGCCACTGTCAACGTGTGAGAACCTTCAACCTCCCAAAGCACCTAGAATGAAAATCTGCTTACTAACATGAAAATGCTAATGTTTTCTGGGTGTCTATTGCTGATTGGCATCCAAAAATGCTATTAACATAATTTAATATTAAATATTGTATATGCTTGTTAGAGAAAAAAGCAATAAAATAAAATAAAAGGAATAAGACAGGACAAATCTGAGTGAAACAGTTATCCTGCCGGCCCCCTCTCATGCTGTTTACAGTGACTACAGCCTCTCTGCTGACCTGTGAGGAACAGTCCCCCACTACCTGTGTGAGCATGAGGCCATGGGACCCACTGGATGATGGCAGAAGTGGGTTACAGCTGGAGAAAATACTGCAGCTCTAGTGGGTTCCTCCCCTGTCCTGGTGACCCCTGACATCTCATAATGATTCATCATGTCATGATGTGACAAAACGCCAGGCAAGTTGACCAAGGTTCCTGAGAGACTGAAAGGAAAACAATGCCTTCTTTGGACAGGTTTGCATTTGTCTATGAGTAAGAATTAATAAATATTTGTTGTTTCAAGCAATATATATATATTAATATATGAGCATGTATATTTATATATTAATATATGCATTATATATAATTACTCACAAAGATTGCATGACTAGTATAGGACTTCATTTAGAAAAAGAGAACAAATATGTGTGTGTGTGTGTAAATGGATATTTTGTATATCTGGGTGTATGCTCACCAAACACTAACTAGTCGCTGTATGCCAGGCACTTCTATGTTATTTTCTCTGTGTTTACTACTTTGATTTTTAGGGGGAATATTTGCTCTTCTGTTATCTGCAGTATATGATGAATAACAAAATTGATTTTCAATTGGCATATAGCAAATATTCCTAGAAAATAATATAAAGCAAAATATGGCTCTTGAATATTGATCCTTCAATTATGTTGAGAGCCATAATAAAACTGAGCTCAACAGCTGTAGAGATCATTGCTTTTCTATATGGTAAAATGTAGAAAGTCCCCACTTTTCAGGGGTAGGAGTAAAAGTTGCATGCATTTGGTAAAGCATGCTGATATAAATTAAATATGTTAATTTAGCATTTAGAAGAGTGAGGGAAATAGGTGGCATCAAAATGAAATAAAGGGATGATAAATCAGATGTTCTGTGCCTGGCAAGGTATTAGCACAGCAAGTGCAGAACTGATGCTCAGAGCCTTCCATATGTCTTCCAACCTAACAACGTGAAATTTATCTCTTGAGTAGGCAGGAGAGTGCACATTAATGGACGCCACTGAGACACTTTTCCTGCCCTGCTTGTAACTAGACTCAAGTGTGCCCCAAATTGCTCCCTTGTGCTTGGATTTATTTTCTTCTCAGAGGCTCTAGATATTGTATTTCACTACAAAGAGCTAAAAAACATTGCAATCATTATTTATAAATCTTTTAGAAAAATTCATTTTCTTAGCAGCAACTATGGCAACAGGGATCTCAAAAGGCCCCAGGAGCAGAACTGCTTCTCACAGTGCAGAGAAACACACCCAGGATGTGCACTCTGTCACAGGCTAATGGGTAACACATCCAGGATGTATACCATGAAAATGCCTATCTCAAAACTGGAAAATTTTAAGTAAACAGTCAGAACAAACGGTTAGTTAATTTGTTTAATACATGTGTGGGTATCTATGTAAAATTTAAATAATGTAATAGAAAGTTCTCTTAACTCTGCTGTATCAAAATATTATGCAGGTGTTGTAACACAAAACACATTTACAGAATCATCATGAAAAATTGATAAACATGGAAGGATGGCAGGTGAATAAAAGCCCTAGTATTTCTTAGGTGCAGCCAACTTTCCTAATTTTGGAGAGTGCTGAGATTTATACAGCTTATATTACTACCATTTATGATAAATTTAGTAGTTTTTCTGGAAACAAAATTCAATGATTCTTCTTAGTGATTAAAGTAAGCACAATTTCTGTTGTATATTGTTGCAAAAATGCATGTTCTCTTTTTTGTTTTGCTATCTTTATGTTTGTTCAGAGACAAAACATCATTATGCAGTATTTGTTTTTCTTAGTATTTTAAAAATAATCATACAAATGACTATGACACTTTCATTTTTTAAGTTTTTATTTTTAATTATACATATATGTTTGTGCGAGTATAGTTTTGGGCACATTACTACAGGGGCCTGAAGAAACAAAAAAAAAGGGGGATTTGGGACCCCGAAAGCTGGGGTGTAGGTTATGAACCACCTGATAGTAGTGCTAGGAAACAGACTTTGGTTCTCAGAAAGTGAGAGTTGCTGAGGCATCTCTCTAGTTCCATAATTGTTTTATCTTCCATGAGAATATTTTTGTAGATTGTTTTGTTGTTGTTTTGGTGGTAGTTGTTTTAGATAGGCTTTCTTCCTCACCTGAGAATTGCCAAATAGGCAGTAACATAAGCTGTCTAGATATCAAGCTATAGAGATTTGCTTATTTCTTTCTCCTCTGCACTGGGATTATAAGCATGCGTCATGAAGCCTGGCTCCCTATGTGGGTTTTAAGGATCACACTTGGGCTTTCATGATTGTCAGGAAAATACTTCTGCACTGAACTTACTTGCCAGCCTTGAATTTCTTTTTTTCTGGCGAGGAAAGCATTCACACTGAATGAGCGCTCATCTCATTAACAGATTTGAAATTAATTGCCGCTTGAAAGAAAACATGAAATGTAGTCATTTTGGGTGGTTCAAGGGGGGGGTCCAATGCAGCATATACTTATCATTTTATTTTATTAATTTGTGAACAATGTTTTTTCCTGAGGATATTGTGTTCCTAGAAATCCTATAGTAGATTTGCAGTTTAATCTCAACATAAATGTTCAGTTATTTCTTATCCATAAATGAACAAGAATTATTTTTGAGACAGGGTTTCTCTGTGTAGCCTTAACTTTCCTGAAATTTGCTCTGTAGACCGGGGTTGCCTCAAACTCACAAAGAGCTGCCTGCCTCTGCCTCACAACTGTTGTGATTAAAGGCTTGTGCCACTACTGCCCGGTTAAGACCAAGAATTTTTAATGTTTATTCATTTCTTTTTTATTTACATGGGATATGGTGGTGGGTAATGTGAGTATAGGTGCCTGCTGAGGCCTGGACCCTTAAGCTTCAGAGAGTTAGTAGTTGTTTGATTTGCACACAGAGAGCTGAGGAAGAACAACAAAAGTTCTTAACTGCTGAGCAACATTCCTGTGCACAAGAATATTTTCAACTTCACCACCCATTAAAAGACCTCTACCTGAAAATACATTGGGATTTGTGGATAAAAGAGAGCAGTTGGAAGAGTTTTCTCCAGGATTTCCCAACAGCAAAGTTAAATACTTTCTAGAATGAGTGTTTTGGAAACATTTGCTATATTTCGGTCATAAACCCTTGACTTGAAAACTTGAGGATCTGGATTTGACTTCCAGGATCACCAAAAATGTTAAATAACATTCCTCTTAATTAAGGAAATAAAGCTATGTGTATACTATTTCCCCAATTTTTATTTCTATAATATTCATAGTATATTAATAGTATTGCATTATTTTCACATAAGCAATTCTGGTGTTCATACTATTTTTTAGCTTGTTAACCCGCAGTGTTGGGGATGAAGCCCACAGCCAGATGATGATGGACATGATCCCAAGAGATGCACCTCCGCATTGTCTTCCCTGTCTTATGAAAGACAGAGGGTAAAATTCTCAATTATGTTTCTCTATAAATTTAGTAATAATGTTTTTAATTCCTTTTAATTAAATGGTTTATTTTATCTCAATATCCTTTATGGTGTATGATTCTGCACTGCATTGAGAACAGTATATGGGCTAAACTTGGTAAACGATGTGTTCAATGCCTAACATTAATTTCTTTTTGTGGCTTGTTTAATTCACACATACTTTAACCAGTTAGAGAAATGTTATTATGCTTCACCTCTTTCACAAAGTACCATTCTTAAATTGGTAGAATAGGGCAAACCAAGGTGGCTCAAAGAGCAAGGTGCTCAGTTCTAAGCCTGAAAACCTGAGTTTGAACATAATTGGCTCCTCTGACTTCCTTAAGAGTCCTATAAGAAACTGAGCCACCCTACCTCACATACTCTTCTTATTTGTGTTTTGAGTATTTATTTTCTCACGTGGATGTAGAAAGCTGTAAAATAAGAGGGTGAGAAAACTCTTTCCTGTCTCACATGAAACTTGAGTTTGCTAAAGGATTGCCTTTCTTCTCCAGGAGTTCTATGTCCAAATGAAATGAATGGAATGATGACTGCTGACTTTGTGTGATCCCAAATTAAAAGAAGAGAGAGAGAGAGGTAGAGAGGCCAAGGGAGACAGTCAGAGAGAGAGAGACAGATATCTGCACCTCACTCCCCACCATAATTTTGTGAAGCAGTGAAGGTATAAATCTCAATTCTGTCATTAGTCATCCGTCTACTATTCTTGTTTGCTTTGTTGTTGAGGTTTTTTTAATTTTAATTTTATTCCTCTTCTGCACTGATATGCAAATTTTTCTCAATCATATTATGAAAACTAATTTTTAACAAGAAATATCCGTAGGCTAAAGAATTGTGTCAGTGTTTAAAAGTATTTATCACTGCTCCTGGAGACCCATGTTCAATTCCTAACACTGCAAATGACAACTACCGAGAACTCCAGCTCTAGGAGATCCAACACTATCTTCTGGCCTCTTTGAACACCTATATATATGTGCTGTTTACACACACACTCACACACACACATATGCACACAAATGAATATTGGATATATCTTTAAAATAAAATTACATGTTATCTCTAAGAACTGAGATGGTGATTCTCTTCATATGGTAGTTGAATATTTTCCCTTTTTATCCTTTTTGTGCTAAAATGGAGAGAAAGAGAAATAAAAGCTTATTTAGCTAAAAATTCTTTTATTTATTCTAAGATATACATTCTGATTCTAGAAAGTGGGCAAGGAATCTGGGAGAGCTTACAGCTAGCTCATTGAAAAGAAACACTCTTGACCTTTCAAAGAAAATAGGTTGACAGCTATGTGGAAATGTCACAGCACATTGTCAATGAGTATAAAGACAATATGTGAGATAAAGATGATTTTTATAAGTTTATTTGAAGATCATATATTTAATAAAGTACATGAAAGTGATGTTAGAAAGTATTATGATGTTATTTTGTATCTAATTAGTGAAAGTTATCTAGAAGCCTTTGTCTTTAAACAAAATTCTTATCAAAACTAGAGTATTTGTATTAAGCTTTAGATACATCTGTGCCAGTGGAAACAGACACATTTCTTACTTTGTTCAGAATACTTAGAGAAAAAAACAATATCATCAAGAATGGTTTTAACCATTAAAGTTGGGATTGTGCCCAAGTTTTACCAAATACTAGATGTGCAATTTGAGATCATTTGATAGAGAAGTGTCTCAACTTTTCTTTTGTGATATGGGATTTGTTGTATATTGCACCTAATACAGTAATGAAGGAAAGTTTATGAGGATCATGTCTGCCATTCAGAGTGGGTAGTGCACAGAAGGTCCTCAGTAACTGTTAGCTATTGCTTCTGTACATCAGATACCTCATGAATGCCATTGCTTATTGATTGTTACTAGTTCTTAGAAAGAAATCATAGACATTTGTTCAATATGCATACTTGAATGTTCTTACCATTTAGTCATTACAAAAGTCAGCTGTATTATGTGACATCATGTGCCTTCTTTTCTTTCAAGTTGAAAACTGCAATGCCAGTAATTTAAAGAAAGATGTAAAACCTAATGATAGTATTCAGTTTTAAACCCAAAGATTTGTGCTGCTCTCAACCTTGAGCCAAGAAATCTCTTTGAGCACTATGTGGTGGTTGATGTAGAGAGACTGACAACTGGTGAGTGTTAAGACACGTGACAAGAAGTGCATGGGTGATCCAGCTTGATTGCAAGTCCTGACCAAGATCATGGCAAATCATGAAAGAGAGGATATAAAAAGTGTAAAAGCTGGAGATGTAGAGAGCTGTGGAGAGTTGCTTTCTGGCATGAAAGGTGCACTAAACCTTATAGCAAGTCTGGATACCTATGAAAGACTTGAACAAAATCAAAACAGCCAAAGTTCCAGCATGGATAGGAAAGGCATCCTTAGGCATTACTCTTGGCTGAGGAGCTATGACAGTTGATGGTTGATAAAGTAGGGTGAGTTATTGGTTTTTGGAAGTGTGGCAATTGGTAGGTTGCCCATGTTCCAGGGGATAGCCCTGTACCCATTCATATATGGACTGAACTAATTGAATTCAGTGTGTTATTAATTTTTTTCAGTATGTAAAAAAGATATGAGAATGTGTTGTGGAACATGAGCAGAGCTGTAGGAAAGCAGTGTGAGAGGCAAATTAATTTAAAATTGTGTGCATGTATGAAATTTTCAAAAAACAAATAATATTATTTAATAATAGCAGTTAGTTGTAGGGGGGGGAAATCTCTTTATGTTTATAGGGATGGATTTTGTCATTATTTATTTTACAAACAAGTTCACTAAGCCACTGAGCATCTTCTCTGAAACTGACTTCATTGTTCAATCCACCTTGGGTTGAGAACATAAATATAAGCCAGTAATAGAAAAATTCACTTCACATATTTCAATATACCATGAAACAGGTACTCTATAAGATATTAAGGACTGATCTTTTGTTCAGTGATACATGCTTAAACAACCATGTAAGAAAATAATATCTGTGCTTAAAAACTTTATTATTTCAAATGTTAATACCTCTTAATTTTGTTTTCCTTTTTTTTGTTTTGAAAAATGTAACATCATGATGAACATACTAAATTGTCACGAACAATTTAAGTAGGCATGTCTACCTTAAAATACTATTAGAAAATAGTTTACAGATAACAATGCCATCTAAAGCTTTACACAGGGGTATTGTGTATCTTGGGAAGATTTCTGTATGTCATTCACCGAGACTGAATTCAGCTGTAATTACTATTAACAAAATGTAATGTTTCCCAAATTACCAGAGTCATCCTTTTTATTAACACAACTTGATACAAAATAAGAAACTGATTGCTAAAGCTGTCACATTAATGTCCCTTTGAGACACTGACTATAATCGCAATCACTTTGGTTCTGTCCCAGGAGACATCATAGGAATGCAGGAGGCAGCTGGCAACCTATTCCTGTAATTATATTTCTCCCTGTGTTTCAATTATTTGCCAGAACTTTTGCTAATAGAACAGTAGATGAATTCTATCCTATTCCCTTCATATTAAACTTAACCATTATTGGGGTATGGAGAATTTTCAAATTATAGATATATATCCCATATTTTGTGTCTATGACCTCGGCTTGTGATCTAACAGTAATATGGAACAGCTAAGTCACTGCAAGAAATGAAAGTTAAGATATTGCCTAGCAACTTCTTAAAATATGAGTGTCATGGAAGACTCACCAGGAATGAGAAGAGGCAAAAAAGATAATCATTTAAAAACTATTTTAGACATAGGTTCTGAGATTCTTTGTCATCTAGGTAGAAAGAGAGAGCTGAGCAGGAATGAGCTCATTTTCCATGCATCAGAGAAGCCAGAAAGGAATGGATAGAAATGAAGACATACTTTTCTAGTTATCAGTGCAAATTCATAGTGAGGCAGTAAAATCTCCATCAAAGACATCCAAACTGCATTCTAAATTTAAAGTAATAAAAAGTATTCCAAAAGCACAGAGAAAGTATTGAGTCACAATGTCCTCTGTCTTTATTCACCCCAGTCTAGTGTCTGACTCTTTTTATTTATTTATAGATAACAATCAATAGATAACTCTTTGTGACACCAAAAGTTTTAAGCTGATTTGCATTACTAAATTTTTGTTTTGTTTTATCACTGAAATTTATAATTAGCATGTGGAAATTTTTGCAAATGGGTTTCAAAATGTTAAAATTGACATCCCAGACTCTCTCTGATGCAGTTGTTAGAAAAGTAAATATTTCATGTTTAAAATCAAAATCCGCCTGCCACGTTGCTGGGAGGATTAAATAAGAAACAAGTGGGTACATAGTCTCTATATTCCGGGTATGGAAAGGGGTTGTTAACAAACACTGGCTCACATTCACGCTGATGCCTAATGTCTCACATGGTCCTTTGAGCACCACTGTGTTTGTGTTGCCCCTAGAAGCTGGCTTCTTTTAAAACGCTTTTCACTGATGTTGGAATTGCTATTAAGGGGTCTTTGATTCTCAGAAGGACTATTTTCGATCAAACTGGAAGTTTTCTTAAAACTGTGTGTGTGTGTGTGTGTGTGTGTGTGTGTGTGTGATTCCACATATATATACACATACATATACATATGCATATATGTAATAACATATACTATCAGTTAGTAGATCAGGGAGTTTGCTGTGAGACTATATCTCATAGTAGCGCTAGGAACTATACCCATAAAGTCTCATAAACATGCCTACCTAAATCTAAATATGATATGAACAAGGACAACAGCAATATATATGCCAAAGTTGACAGAAAAAAGCCCTTGAAGCTTCAATTTTAGACAAATAACTACAAGCAACTAAGGAATTCTGAGAATCAGAGATGTAGTTTTTTTCCAGGGACAAACACACTAACTTGTTATTCTATACTAAGTGGTCCGTTCTAAAAATATACATACAAGCCACATTTTACAGACTGAACAGGGGCAATATTTAGAAATTGTTTGTGTGTGTGTATGTGTGTGTCTGCAACAAATAATTATAAAAGTGACCATAAAAGAGAGTTTCTCATTGAATGTAGAACTGGCTGTTTTTCAACCAAGGCTGGCTATCTCTCTGGACCCATTGTTCTCTTCTCTCTGTCCCATGATATGCCAGGGTTGTGTGGACATTTCAGTGTCTAGGTTTACATGGATGCTAGGAATCAGAACTTGGGCAAGCAAGTTTATAGAACAAGTGATTTTACCATAGATTCATTACCCAGCTGATGTGGGATTCCCCTCTGTATGCTGTGAATACCATCGGTTAATAAAGAAGCTGTTTGGAGCCTGTGATTGTGTAGAGTAAAGCTAGGCCGGGCAAACTAAACTAAATGCTGGGAGAAAGGAGGCAGAGTTTAGAGAAGCCATGTAGCCTTGCCAGAGACAGACACTGAAAATTTACTGGGTAAGCCACAACCACGTGGCAATAAACAGATTAAAATAAAAATGGTTTAATCAATATGTAAGATTTAGCCAATAAGTAGCCAGAGCTGCTGGGCTGTGGTGGCACACGCCTTTAATCCCAGCACTTGGGAGGCAGAGGCAGGCTGATCTCTGTGAGTTCAAGGCCAGCCTGATTAACAAGAGCTAGTTCCAGGACAGGCTCACAAAGCCACAGAGAAACCCTGCCTCAAAAACCAAAACATAATAATAGGAAGAAGCCAGAGCTAACAGGCCAAGCAGTGATTTAAATAATATAGTTTCTGTGTGGTTATTTCTGGTCTGGGCAGCTGGGATGAACAAGCAGCCCCTTACTACACTCAGCCTCCAAGTAGTCTTAAGAACATATAAAAGAAGATATTCTGAAGTTTATTTTAAATTTTCAAAATCTTTAAATATTAGCCTCATAACCATTTTCTAACTCTACATATTTGAAGAGCCAAGTTTTAATCTAAGCAGTAGCTTTCATAATTGGTCGTATGACAAAATATTTTGTAGTAAATTCTTTTCCCCTATGTTGTACTTCATTTATTAAAACAGAGACTTAAAATTATTCCAATGTTGGCATTTATCATACCAAATGAAACGCTTTAGGCACAAGTAATTCTTAGTGCTTAATATTCAACATACATAGCATTGACAGTCAGTGCATGTTTTAACGTTTTCATTGCAGACCCATGTGCTTCTGGTAACCCTAAATTATTGCTCTGTTATGTTACTAATAGTTGATAAGATGACTTTTTGATAAGTTACTTCACAAAGAATTGTGAATGTTGTATTTTCTGAACAATGTGTGAAGTGTTAGCACAATCAAAATATTACATTTTATGCTTTAATGGTATAACTAGAATCATCTACTTTATATTTTACACTAAAATAGTAAGACTACATTTCTTTTTTTTTTCTCCACAGCCTCTCCAGCATAAGTTGTCATCAGTGATTTTTTTTTATTTATTTATTAATTTATTTTTTTCCATACATTGTTTTGTTTTATTTTTTCCATTCAAGAACATAATTAAAGATAAAAAATTTTTTTTTCCTTTCTTCCCCTTCTCCCGGTCCCCTCCCACTACCCCCCACCCCTCCTCCCTCCCCCTTCTTCCTTGAAAGAGGGCATGGTGCCCTGCCCTGTTGGAAGTCCAAGGCCCACCCCCATCCC
>PVIU01014738.1:0-50821 GCA_004026605.1 Ondatra zibethicus
ACATTTTTACTTCTTTTTAAGACATTTTGTATATTAATACAATTTTAGTATATATTTATCATACTGCATTCTATATTTCTACCTCTGATCAAGATACTTATACATTATTATATTTTGAGGTCATTGTCCTCACTTGATGCACAGTTGTTTGAAGATTGTTTAATTGTTTAATATTCTAATATGAAGCCTTAGTCTTTAAGTTATACAGGTATTAAGTATCATAGGTCAATAGTCGTTCATTTTTGTCATACTTATAATTAGACTAACCAGATTCTTTTGATACTTAGAGGTTATATTCTTCATGATAGGTAATCATCAAACACTTCAAAGAACTGCAGAATATGGCATTTAAATAATTTAGGGTTCTGTTGACATGAGACATGATTGCTCCTGATCTATTCCTGAGAGAATTTTGAACACTGAAGACATACTGCTTGGAGTTTGTTTGCTTCACGGCAAAACTGGCCTTTTGGCAAGGAATTGCTCATTACTTGACCACTGAGAAAATGAAGGGTATCCAGACTGGACAAGCAGAATACAAAAATAAGTCTTCCAAACCTTGCCAAGACAGGATAAGACAATTTTGAAAATCTTCCTGCCTCTGAGAATGATTTATCAGTTACTCTAAGCCTTAGCCAAAGTTGTTTGCTCCAATTTTTCAAATGAGACTTTGGGTGACTGCTTAGGTAGCAATTTGTCTCTGTCATCAACTGCACAGTTTGAAAATTTCTTAAATGCACTTTCTGACTACTCAAATAATATTTTCTTCCTTCTCAGGACGTAGGGTTGAAGATTAGATAGTCATAGTTACCTTCATCTTATGATTTAGCCAATCCATTTCTAATACATGACTTACACTCCTTAGGATAGAAAAATCATTAAAACTTTTAACATATGTTTCTTGCTTAATATTGTTTATACTGTTAGTAATTCTAATTTTTATACTTGGTATCTGCTCTTATGGTATATAGTTTTATATTGGATTTGGAACTCTTTTATTTAGACAAAAGGAGGAGGTGATGGGGAACCTCCTTCAGTCAGTGGCTTTTGTGAGGCTGGGCCAGGTAGGGCATGGCTGTGGGTACCAAAAAGCTAGCAAGATCTAATTCTTGCCCTCTCCCCACTCACCACACTAGAATGTTGGATTCTGTTTCTGTTCTTCTTTGTGATCTGTGAGTTCTCTTTTAAAAATGAAGCCCTTATTATACCATATTAGGAGCTAGAGTGGTATTCCTTTATTTGCTTTTCCCTCATCTGATGCGTTCCACTTCAAATGCCATGTAGACTTCTATTTTGTTCTTTCTTTCCCCTACATTGATTTCTCAACCTAAGCCCAAGCTTCTGAACAATCTGCTTTACTTTTAACACAGAAATTAGCTCCTTGACTTAAGGTCACAAAACAAAAAAATAAGACAAAATTAAAATCAAAAACAAACAACTGTGTCCCAAAATATAACCTGAAACAGAACTTTCATATTTAAACCTATTTCATGTTTTACTTTTGTGTTAGGAAACTGATTCTAAATAAGCTAAGTTGCTAAAGAGCTCATGGGCTTCTGGAAACTACTTGTGAGTGCTTGCATGCCATCCAAGTCTGTGATTTAACATGAGCTCTTCAGGAAATATAAGGAAAGTTGCTTTTGAATGAGAGGTTCCTGGAAAAGAAGCTGTGTGAAAAGGTCATTGAGATAAAGGACAAGAAAATCAGCTATTACTAAGCTCATCTGTTATTTACTTTACTCATTCAGGTTTTCAGAGCTGAAACCAGATTCCCAATCATAGACCACCTTCTCCAGGATTGCCACAAAGACCCTCTGTTAATGGTAACCAAGGTGGTGTTCCTCATCAGGGACCACCACAAGGAGGAAAGTAACAGCAAAGTCACCTACCTCATTCTAAAAACCAGCAAGAGCCAGCATGACAGGAAGACACAGAGCAGCACTGATGCCCTCAGCCTGAAACCAGCAAAGTTCACCACAATCTTTCCAAGGGCTCAGATCATTTGGGTATCCCCAGGCCATTGTTCCTCAGTAAACTAGAATCCAAAGACAGGTATGAATTACGTTTATCCTCCTGGGAAAAAAACAAACTCCTTGATTTCTCAGATTATAGAAATAGAAATTAACCAATCGCAGTATTTAGAAATGGCATAGTCCTGGATCCGATATCAAATATTTTTATTAATTATTAAATGACTTATTCATGACAGAAAGTCTATTTTTAGAGGAATATTACATCACAATTTTGTGTTTCACAATTATTTTGTGTCTCATACATTCTTTGAAAGAAAACCTCTTTTCTTGCTGACATCCTCTGTTCCTTGCTTGGACTCTTCAGTTCATATAGATACACAGATCTCATCATGTTTTTTATTTTATCATGCTTTTGTTGTTTATGTTTGACATGTCCTCTCTGTAACCTGCCTTCATGATTTGTTATTTCAGAAAGTGACCAAAAGAAGATGGCTCCCTCTCCACATTCTTCTACTCCCCCAGTAGGATCAAAACTATAGCTTAACTACATCAATTAAATGATCAGCATACATCTGATGACTGTTCTCCTTCTTCCTAGGTGGGTTTGGGCCTTGAATTTCAGGGTTGATAAGAACAAAAAAATCAGTATTCTCTATTATCTATTCTTCCTGCAATCTTCCCTTATTATTTATCTGTTAGTCAGGTACCAGGCTCAAGTGTTTCCACTGCCATTATTGCCTGGTATCTACAGCATAATTTTAATTTAAAATTATTTTCACATTATTGAATAAAAGACTCATAATTTTAGTAGACATGGATCACAATTCAAAGTACAAACCTCAGCATATGCTGAAGAATCCTTGAAAAATTTAGCCAGGTGTGGTAGTATTTGGCTAAAATTCCAGCAAATGGGAAGTTATAGGCAAGAGAATTAAAGTTTGGTGTACATTGTGATTTTGAGAGAAATGGGGACTGAATAGACAGAGCCTGGTATCACTGGCTCAGCAGCACAGCCCTTTTGGAAGTTGTCTTTGGCAAAATTACATTCACCTCCCTTTCGTAATCATTTAAATTTGCTACACACTTCCCAGCCATTCTAAACACTTATAAAAGGGCTTGCCTAAGTAGTACTGTAGTGTCCTTCCTTAGTAACTAGTTGAAATCCAATGCCATTAGTCACACCATGGAACTGATGGAGAATGGAACCAGTCTCTGTAACTTCACTGCCATCTTGCTCCCCCATCAAATTATTGCAAGCCTTTGGTCTTTTTAAAAAATAGTATTGTAAGAGGAAGGTGGCCCTTTGTTTCCTCACAGCTGCCTGGCTAGCTTATACCCAAAATAATCACACAGAAATTATATTAATTAAATTAATGCTTGGCTCATTATCTCTAGCCTCTTATTGGCTAACTCTCACATCTTGATTTAACCCGTTTCTATTAATCTGTGTTCACCACAAGGTCCTAACTTACCAGGAAAGATTTAGCATGTCTGACCTGGCACTTCCATGGCGGCTCTCTGACTCTGCTCTCTTCCTCCCAGAATTCAGTTCTATCTCCCTGCCTACCTAAGCTCTGCCCTATCACCATGCCCAAAACAGTTTCTTTATTAACCAATGAAAGCAACACAAACACAGAAGGACCTCCTACACCAAAATAGGTCTTGGAGGATACAACTCCCCTGAGCCCTACAGACAGAAACAAACCTTTAACCTCCTCAGGGGCAGCCTTGAATAAACCTCCTTTCCTCTCTAGACTGTCCTTTCACACACTGGCATTCAAGCAGCAGGCAGGTGGATCCCTAACTCTGTCAAATTTTGGTGAAGAATTGTTCTTACAGTCAATGTACTGAATCAATAAAGCTACCTGAAATCAAAGGACAGAGTCAGAGATTGTGTGGCTAGCATTAGCCACACAATTCTTGGAGGACTTAGGAGGTCTGCCTCAGAAGATAGGAAAGGAGGAGACAGGATTTTTCATCCTGATGGATCAGGAAAAACCTGGATGGAGGGTCAGCCAATCAACTCTCTGATTTCTTTGGATTTATCAGATCTTTATCTCAATTTCTAACTTTAGAGTTTTTATTTTATTGTAACAATTTATGTAATAGTTTCATCTGATATACATCTTGGGGATTTAGATTATGCCTCAGGGAGTAAAATCACCACAACCACATTGCTCCTGACAACCAGCTAGCTCTGTCAGCCTGACCACTAGTCTTGCTGCACAGCCATAGCCAACAGTGTACAATTTGATTCCATGACATTCCCAGCAGACAGCTTGGTTTTCTCCCATGTCGGGGCTGGTTTTCTCCCCACAGCTAATGACAGATGGGGTGATCCTATCCCCATAGTACTTTGCAAATGTGAGGGTTTCTCCTATTGGCTTCCTCACATTAGCTCTTCAGGCAGCTCACCCCTATTCCCTCCAGGCTCATGAGCAGCCACATTGAACCCCTCAAAACATGCAATTAGCATGGCTTGGGGCCCTCTACTGCACACCTGACACTCGGCCAGGCCCCTGTGACATAGGCCCCATCACCTGTCACACTGGTCTGACTGTGTGGACAACTTCCTCCTCCACAGCAATGTTGCTACAACTGGCAATTCTTCCACACCCCCATCCCTTGCCCATCTCTACCTATGTTGTCATCATCATCAGATGTGGTAAAATACTTGGGAAGTTTTAAACAAGAAATTAGACTTAACAATAAAGTGTGGGGGTGAATCTTTCATATGTTGAGAATCAGAAATATCACAATCCTCTGACTTAGGACACCAATCCACCATTGCTTTAGGAAACTAAAGAAGTGTAGCTCAAGGTTATTAGAAAACCAACCTTAATTTATTCAGTTACAATACAAAAATGGCTACCTGATAATAAGTACCACTAAGGCTATATAGAAGTTACATGGTTTGTTGTAGAAATTTTATATTTGAAGGAAACTGTCATTTCATATGTTATGCATTCACAGTTTGTGAAGTAGGTATCAAATTCTTGGGAAATGAGGAACAGAATTACTCCACAAGACTGGAATAATTTAACTACAACAATATTGGAAGCAAGTCCTTAGTTAGAATGGAAAACATGGTGGTGAGAGGCCATGAAAAAGCAAAATAGTCCTAGAGGTATTAAATTTTTCCAAGAGTAGTTTCTTTTTGAGGACTGATATGTTGATTTGCAGACAGTTTTGATTTGACACACCTTGGAACAATGTCCTCCAGCAGCTTTGAATATTTGGGACAGGGTTGAAGAATCAGGAAAGAGGTCTGAGTTATTTACTAAAGTTACAAAATGCTCAAAAGAAACCTTCACTGATTTTTCTTTTTACAAAGATTGACTTCAACTGTAAGTAGAATGGTATCAGTACCAACAATTAGATAAATATTAATTTAATCTCTGCATTTTGAGAATGATAATTTAGATAGCCAAAAGTTGATTAGGTCTTTGAAAGCAAAATCAGCACCCATACATGAATAGATCCAAAATACAGCTGAGATTGGATCTCATGCTCATGACACCGCTTTGATAGGAGAAGTAATTTCTAGGAATTTTGAGAAAAATAAAAATATTAAATTTTTAAATTTTTGTAAAGAAGGTCTTTTGAAAGGTGATTGTAGGCAAGGAATTTCTAGAAACAATGTTTCAGTGTACCCTTCTGGGGTATATAAAATGTGTGTCAAAGGCTGACGTTGGACTAATGAATGAAGATCAACAAGGGCCAGGCGTAGTAACCCTTTGTCATTTGGATACACCCCCCTACAGGCTCCAATATCAAATTTGGCTTAGTAATTTCCTATCAGCATTGGAGAAAATCATCCATAGCACAATTAAAAGACTTAATACCTATTGTTAAAAACCACACTGCTTTGGATATGACCAATGACAGAACAATTTCTATAGATGCAACAAAATAGTCAAGAGAGATTGGCAAACAAATATTTTGGAAAACTTCTGTAAATGATCAGAGACCAAAGCTAAAAATACATGCAAATGTCATTGAAATTAAAGGTTTGGTAGATAAAATGCTGATGTAACAATAATTTTTCCCATATCTTGGAATCTAGATAGTCCTCTTCAGGAGTTAAATATTCAACTTGTTGTGACTGGAGCTTAATCTCAGGTAAAATGTAGAGCAAGATTGGTTGAATGCATAAGGACAGGTAGGAAAATTAAAACCATGTGTGGCCAACACAACAATGAATTTATGTGGATATGATCTGTTATAGTGATGGAAAACACAAAATTAACATTCTTCCAATCTTAAATACAAACCATAAATTCAAAATGCTTCTGAGAGAAATATTATCAGGTATTATCAAGAGTGGTCATTGGCCATTCAGTTTGTACAAAAGCAGGACACAATAACTGGCAATTTTTCAAAGGTATCAACCACACTACTTTTAAAATGGTTAACGGACCAACCTGTCTGTGTGGTAAAGTGGCCAATGACTTCAAACAAATTACAGACATTAAATAACTGATATAGGAGCAAGTAAATGCTCAACATACTAAAGAATCACCCAGTCCTTGGAATTCTCCTATGTTTGTCATTAAAAACAAATCTGGGTTATGAAGAATGTTAACATATTTAAACACTATAAATAATGTGATTCAAGAAATGGGCTCTTTACAGCCTAGAATTCCCTTTCCTTTTCTAGTACCTAAAGGATGGTCTTTTATAGTAATTGATTTAAAAGACTAGTTTTTTTACTAGACCTTTAAGAAGAATAGTATAGTGCCTACATAGAAGAATTGCCAGACTGTTAAAAGGCATCAGTGAAAAATTTTTCCACAAAGGATGTTAAACAGTCCCACCTTCTGTCAGTGTTTTTTGTACAACAGCCACTCAAGAAAATCTGTAAACAATTTTTTCAAACTCTAATTACCATTATATTTTTAATAAGTTACAAGCTGGTTCAGACAGAAATACCTTACAGAAAATTTTTTTGCTTAAAGAAGCAAAGAAAAATTTACCTTGTTGGGAATTAGAAATTGCTCCTAAAAATATGCAATGAAGAGATTCTATTAATCACCTAGAATATAAGATAAGTTTAAAAAATTCAACAATACAAAATGAAAATCAGGAGAGATAACTAACAAAGTCTTAATGATTTTTAAAAAATCTTGGAAAATATTAACTGGATACAGCCCACAATTAGATTTATAACCCAAAAACTGAGTAATTTATTTCAAACCTTACAAGTTTGACAAGTACTTAGATAGTCCAAGAAAATAATCAGATGAGGCTGAGAGATTGATTTTGATAGGAAAAAAACTATAGGCTGTACATGTGGATCACTTAGATAGTATTCTGCTCACATTACCTTCTATGCATTTTCCTATAGAAATTTTTATGCAGACAAAGGATATCCAAAAATATGGATATTTTTGTCACACAAAGGGAGCAAGAAATTAAAGTCCTATGTAGAAAAGTTTTCTGAATTGTTTCTGAAAGGAAAATTGAGACTTTGTCAATGAACAGAATATACCCAGTAGAAATTATGATACCTTTTACTAATGCTGAAGTTTCCTCATTATTGGGAGAAAATGGACGTTAGCAAAAAGCTTGCAATCAGTCATTTATTGGGATAGATTAGCAAGAAATATTCCCCAAACAAGAAACTTGAGTGTATATATATATATATAAAAAAAAACCTAATTGGATTTTTCTTCACATTGTGGGAGGAACACCAGTTTCTATAGCGCCTACATTCTACACTGAAACAAATAAGTAAGGAAGGCTGGTAAACCATCAGGAAATATATGTAAAGAGGCTCAATGCTCCTATGATTCCATTTAAAGTAAGAATTATATGCTGTTCTCATCGTATTATTGGATCTTTTTCTAAACCTCTTAATATCATTACCTAAATCTTAAAATACAGAAAAAATATTGAATCCACTTAACTTATTCCAGATGACTCAGAATTAACTTTGGTATTCATTCAATTACAAGAAATAATTAAAAATAAAAATTATATCTTGTAGATAATGCATATCAGATTCCATTTGGCTCTACAGGTATCATGAGATAATAATGAAGTTGATCAACTATCGGTAGGAAATATGCTAGAAGCCTCAGGATTTCATAAGAAACACCATATTAATAGCACAGGTTTGAAGAAATATTTCCCTACCACCTGGCAATAATAAGTCAAGGAAATAATTAGAAAATGCCCAACTTGTACTTTGTATGATAAAATTCTACCATTTGAAGGAAGTATTTCAAAAGGTACTCAAAAAATGAAACTGGGCAATGAATGTGTTTCAATTTGCCAAATTTGGAAAATTAAAGTATGTATACCATAACATTGATACATATTTAGGATTTTAATGGGCAAATGATTTGAGTTCTTCAAAGGCTGATTCTGTAATCACATATTTACTGGAATTTATGGCTATTGTGGGAATACCTGTACAAATTGAGACTGACAGTGTTGCAGCATATGTCTCTAGTAAAATGAAACTTTTTTACATACAACAACAAAGATTATTAGAGGTATACTCCACAATCCTACAGAAGAAGTGTTTGTAAAACACTAATTGCATTTTAAAAGATATGCTTCATAAATGAAAAGGGATAATAAAGACCCCAGCAATAAATTACACAATGCTTTATTAACTTTAATTTTTAAATGCTATGATAAAGGAGAAATAGCTGTGGAAAGACATTGCATAGTAGAAAACTAATTCTGAAAAAAATTCTTCCTTTATAATGTAAAAATGTGTTAACCTCAGAATAGAAACCAGGATATGTGTTATATTGAGGAAAAGGTTTTGCTTTTGTTTCCACACGTGAAGAAAAGCTATGGATACCATCAAATTTGATAAAGATTACATTAGAACAAAAAAAGGACCTCTTGATTAGGAAAAATGATAGTTAATCAATCAGCATAGGAATTCCAACTGCTGAGAAACTCCCCAAAGTTAAGGTTGAGGCTAGGTTTTGTTTCTGTCTTTCTAGGAGAATAACAGCATCCAACTAAGAAATCTAAAGACCATTGGATTAAAGAGATATCTAAAGAAGCATGAAGAGAAAATACCCCAAGAAAAAGATCAAACTGACCTAATTGTATAACACAATTCCAATAAGATAAAATCTCAAATCTTCTCAAATGTTTGTCTCTACTGTTCTCCACAGAGATAAAGGGCAAATGATATTTTTGTAGTCTCAATTCATTAAATATTAAAGTTGGCTTTGGTATTCAAGCATGGGTCCCTCCTCAAAATCCAAGCAAGCTTGTTTAAAAATAATCCAAAATCTCTTTTCTCATGGAAGAAGAGCCATCTGGTATGGGACAAAAGAAAAATCAAAATAAGGGACTATTCGACTACCACTAATCTCATAATCTTTTGGTTTTATTTGACTCTTTAAAACTATTCCTAAGGTGTGAATATTATTTCAAAATTCATAAGATTAGTGTATATGTACAAATTTACACTTCCTGTCATGATATTAATGGTCATATAGAGTACTATCTGATTTTAGAAATAGACGATATCTAGCTTCCTATATGTGGTTTCAGGGCTGAGTCAGGTATTGAGGAACTAAGTTTTTCTACCCTGGATATAGTTACTAGATTGTGGCCCTTTAATCTCTCCAATATATGCTGCACATGAAATTTAAAATGTTTAAGTTCCTTGCAGTGAACTATAATCATTCCTAACAGTGACCTTTGAAGTCTCCAAAAAGACTTTGGGGATCCACAAGGATGAATCTACCTGAATTGTGATATTGCCACTCAGTTGACAAACACAACCCAAAGATCAGTTTTGAACTACAAACTGCTAAGGGCAACTTCAAAGAAGATAGCTAAGATAATCTAACCTTGTAAACTACTCCAGTCAAGACTTCAGATAAGACATCATACCAAGACAAGACAAGAGCTAGCTCTCTTAGAGATTGATCTTTATTTTAATTTTATCAAGGTACCCTAAATATGCCATTATCCCCAAAAATCAGCAATTTGAATAACATGGTGTCCACATTTCCCAAAGGTGGGGAGGAGTTTTTCATCATTTAATGGATGTTTGCCATTGTTTAGGGGGTTGGTCACAAGTGGTTATTGGTTATGGTCAGGAAGGAAACTTAGCAAAGAAAATTAGATTCAGGGATCTCATTCTGAAAAGAAAAGGGGAGATATAGAAATGATAGGATAAAAGGGTATATTATTTTATCTACTTTCAATCTAAAAGGGCAACTTCTTGTCTCAAATATTTTACATTGGTATGGATTTTTGTATACTGATACAAATTTAATTTTATTCTTGTTATACTGTGTATATGTTTCTACTTTTGCTTAAGATGTTTTCTATATTGATACAAATTAAGGGTATTTTTGTTATATCGAATTATATGCACCTATTTTTTGTTTAAGGAATTGAAGCTGTGCAGCTCATTTAAAAATGTAAAGTTCTATTCCTTAAAGCTATTTAGGATATTAAGAAATACAGGTTAGTAGTTATTCATTTATAGAAATCAAACTTATAGTCATGTTAGCTATATTTTCAAGGTCAATCAGAGCTGTACTTTAAATATATTGTTTTCCAACACATCAGAGATCTACAGAATGTGGTATTTTAATGTTTTAATGCTGTAAGGCTTTTCTTGACAGTGAGAGTTAACTGCTCCTGCCAGAACCTGTTTTCTTTAAAGTAGGATGATGGGCATCAAAGAACCTCCATATGGAATTTACTTTCTTTATGACAAAAGCTAGCCACTGGGTGAAGAAACTGGCCTCGCCCCTACTGCAGACAGTGTGCTGTACAAATTGGACAACCAGAGCACCAAAGGAGGCAACTGTTGAAATTGACATATTCTTGTTTCAGAGAAAAGTCTGTCAGATATTTTAGCCCTGTATACCAAAGATAGATGCTCCAATGTTGCAGGGGAATCTTGGGGTGACTGTTCATGTAGCCAGATATCTCTGTCATTTATTAGTTTTGAAAGTTACTTGTTCTGCACTTCTTGTTTACTCAGATAATATTTTAACCTTCTTAGGGTTCTTATGGGGTTGAAGATGAGATAGTTATAGTTATAGTTTTCCTTATTTATGATAGAAGGTAAATTAAGTTCAAAACCTTGAACTCACCATAATAAGTTAGATAATAGAGTATTTTCTCTGAATTTACCAAATACTAATAGGTTGGAGATTGTGAATACATGTCTTACTTGATACTTACTGTATATAGTTTCACACTGTTAGAGTTAAAACTTTTTTAATGAGACAATTCAGTTCTGCCTTCCCTGCCTACCTAAGTTTTGCCCTACTAACAGGCCAAGGCAGTTTCTTCATTCATTAATGGTAATCACAACACACACAGGGGACTTCCACATAGGACTCCCCACTCTCTAGGAACTCCATAGTGGGACAAAACCCCAAGCCCCTCTCCCAACTGTTTTGGCTTCTCTAGCCAGCCAGCAGGAGAGTTTCCTGCAGGTAGGCTGCCCCAATATCTGCCTTCATCCACCAGACCCACAAGCTACAAGCCCCATCCCAGCCCCAACCTCACCTATCTTCCTGAAACCTCAGAGGGACTCTGAAACACAGCTTGTTACAATATGGAGGGAATCAAGAGCTTGCTACAACACTGAGTGGACCAAGAGAGCTAACCAGTAGAGAAGACCCAACAGAGCAGGTTTAGAGAGAGCTCAGTGATTCCCTGAGACACAGATATTGACAGTGCAGAGCAGACTAAGAACAATTCCCAAAGACTCAGACAGCTACTGCAAGCATTGAACCAAGATGCAAAGATACTGCCAGCCTCATTTGAAAGAAGAGATTGGTAGGCACCAATGCAAGAATCCATTCAACAACCTAAAAAACAATATAGCAACATGAGAACCTGCTGTCACACAACAGGAAGACTTGATTATCCTAACCCAGAAGAAGCAGAAAAAGATGACTTTAAATATAACTTATGAAGGTGATGGAGACATTTAAAGAGGAAATGAAAAATACACTTAAAGAAGTGGAGGAAAAGACAAACAAAAATTTATTGGAAGAAATCAATAAATTCCTCAAAGAACCCCAAGAAAACCAAGAAAAAACAATCAAACAGGTGTAACAAACAGTTCAAGACTTGAAAGACTAAAATAGACACAGTAAAGAAAATACAAACCAAAGGAATACTGGATATGGAAAATCTAGGTAAATGAAAAGTAAATACAGAGGCAAGTATAACCAACAGAATAAAAGAGATAGAATAAATAATATCAGGTGTTGAAGAAACTATTCAGGAAATAGACTCACTAGTTAAAGAAAACATTAAATCCAACAAATTCTTGACACAAAACATCCAGGAAATCTGGGATACCACTAAAAGATCAAACCTAAGAATAATATGAATAGAAGAAGGAGAAGAACTCCAGCTCAAAGGCACAGAAAATATATTCAACAAAATCATAGAAGAAAACTTCCCCAACCTAAAGAAGGATATCCCTATGAAAGTACAAGAAGCTTACAGAACAACAAATAGACTGGATCAAAAAAGTCCCCTCACCATATAATAATCAAAATACAAAACATACAGAATAAAGAAAGAATATTAAGAGCTGTAAAGGAAAAGGGTCAAGTAACATATAAAGGTAGACCTACTAGAATTACACCCAAGTTCTCAATGGAAACCATGAAAGCTAGAAGGTCCTGGGCAGATGTGCTGTAGAGACTAAGAGATGATGGAAAGAAGCCCAGATTACTATACCCAGCAAAGCTTTCAATCACCATAGATGGAGAAAAAAAGATATCCCATGACAAAACCAGATTTAAAAAATATGTATCCACAAACCAAGCCCTACAGAAAGTACTAGGAGGAAAACTCCAACCCAATGAAGCTAACTAGACCCATGAAAACACAAGCAACAGATAACCTTCCACCAGCAAAACCCTAAGAAGGGAAACATACAAGCTACTGAAAAATAACAGAAATTAACAACCACTGCTCATTAATATCTCTTAATAGCAATGGACTCAATTCACCCATAAAAAGACACAGACTAAGAAAATCAATATTAAAAGAGGATCCAGCCTTCTGCTGTAAACAAGAAACACTCATCAACCTTAAAGACAGACATTACCTCAGAGTAAAGGTTTGGGAATAGGTTTTCCAATCAAATGGACCTAAGAAATAAGCAGGTGTAGCTATCCTAATGTCTAACAAAATGGATTTCAAACTAAAATCAATCAGAAGAGATAGAGTACACTTTATACTCCTAACAGGAACAATTGATCAAGACGAAGTCACAATCCTGAACCTTTATGGCCCTATTACAAGAGCACCCACCTATGTAAAAGAAACATTGCTAAAGCTTAAATCACATATCAAACCCCACACACTTCAACACTCATTTTTGCCAATGGGCAGGTAAACCAGCCCAAAATTTATAAGAGAAATAAGAGAACTAACAGATGTCATTAATCAAATGGACAGAAGAGACATTTACAGAAAATTCCACCCAAAAACAAAAGAATATTCTTTGTTCTCAGAACCTCATGGAACCTTCTCTAAAACTGACCACATACTCGGTAACAAAGTAAACCTCCCCAGATACAAAAAAACAAATGGAATAACCCCCTGCATCTTATTGGATCACCATGGTTTAAAGATAGACTTTAACAACATACTACTCCCAGAAAGCCTACAAACTCATGGAAATTGAGCAGTGGACCATTGAACAACACCTGGGTCAAGGAAGAAATAAAGAAAGAAATTAAACACCTCCTAGAATTCAACAAAAATGAAGGCACAATATGCCCAAACCTGTGGGACACTATGAAAGCATTGCTAAGAGGAAAGTTTTTAGCAATAAGTACCAACATAAAGAAAGTGGAGAATGCTCACATCAGTGACCTAACAGCACACCTGAAAAATCCAGAACAAAAAAAATATCAGATGCACACAGGAGGAGTAGAAGACAGGAAATAATCAAATTGAGGGCTGAAATCAACAAAAGAGAAACAAAGAAAACAATACAATGAGACAAAGAGCTGGTTCTTTGAGAAAATCAAATCCTTATACAAATCCTTATACAAATTAATGAAAAAGACAAATCCTTATACAAACTAACCAAATCCTTATACAAACTAATCAAAAAGGCTAAGAGAGAACATCCAAATTAACAAAATCAGAAATGAAAGGGTGGAAATAACAACAGACACTGAAGAAATTCAGAGAATCATTAGGTCACACTACAAAAACCTCTACTCCACAAAATTGGAAAATGTAAAAGAAATGAACAAATTTCTAGATAGATACCATAAACCAAAACTAAATCAAGACCAGGTGAACAATTTAAATAGACCTATGAACTGCAAGGAAATAGACATTGCCATCAAAAACCTCATAAACAAAAACAAAACAAAACAAAAACAAAAAAATCCATGCTGGATAGTTTTAGTCCAGAATTCTACCAGAACTTTCAAGAAGAACTAATACTATACTCCTCAAAGTGTTCCACATAATAAAAACAGAAGGAACACTGCCAAATTCTTTTTATGAGGCTGAAGTTACCCTGATACCAAAGACTCAACCAAGAAAGAGGATTACAGACCAATCTCCCTCATGAACATGTATGCAAAAATTCCCCATAAGATACTGGCAAACTGAAACCAAGAAAACATCAACAAAAATCATCCAACATGATCAGGTCATCTTCATCCCAGAGATACAGGGATGGGTCAACATATGAAAATCTATCAATGTAATCCATCATATAAATAAACTGAAAGAAAAAACCATATGATCATCTCATTAGATGTTTAAGCAGCATTCAACAAAATACAAAAGCCCTTCATGGCAAAAGTCTTGGTCTAAACATAATAAAGAAATATATAGCAATCTAACAGCCAACATCAAATTAAATGGAGATAAACTAAAAGTGTTTCCACTAAAATCAGGATCAAGTTAAGGCTGTCCACTCTTTCCATATCTCTTCAACTTCAAGTTCTTGAAGTTCTGGCTATAGCAATAAGACAACAAAAGGATATAAAGTGGGTTCAAATTGGAAAGGAAGGAGTCAAACTTTGCTTGCAGATGATATGATAGCATAAATAAGGGACCCAAAAAATCTACCAGGTAACTCCTACAGCTGATAAATACCTTCATTAACGTGGCAGAACACAAGATTAACTCAAAAAATACTGTAGCTCTCCTATATACAAATGATCTAGAATTTGAGAAAGAAATCAGAGAAACATCCCCTTTCACAATAGCCACAAATAACATAAAATATCTTGTGGTAACACTAATGAAAGAAGTAAAGTCTATTCAACAAGTGGTGTGGGAGGTCCTTCTGTCTGTGTGTTGCTTTTATTGGTTAATAAATAAAGAACTGCTTTGAGACTATGCCAGGGAAGAAAAACCTAGTTGGGGAAAGCTAGGCTGTATGCTGGGAAAAAAGAAGGGTAGAGTCAGAGAGACACCATGGAGCTGCCAGAGTCAGACATGCCAAACCTTTGCCAGTAAGCCACTGCCACATAGCGATACACAGATTAATGGAGATGGCTTAAATTAATATGTAAGAGTTAGGCAATAAGAAGCTAAAGCTAATGGGCCAAGCAGTGATTTAATTAATATAGTTTCTGTGGGGTTCTTTTGGGTCTAAGCTAGCTGGGCAGCCAGGAACCAACAAGCACCCTAAGTCTGTGAAGAAGGAAATTGAAAAGCATACAAGAAAATGGAAAGAACTACCATGCTCTTGGATAGGTAGCATCAATATACAAAAAATGGCAGTCCTACCAAAAATAATCTATAGATTCAATGCAATCCCCATGAAAATCCCAACAAAATTTTTCACAGACCTTGAAAAGAACAACAAACAACTTCATATGGAAAAACAAAACCAAAACAAAACAAAACAGGATAGTCAAAACAATTCTGTACAATAAAGGAACTTCTGGAGCCATCACCATCTCTGACATCAAGCTTTATTACAGAGCTACAGTAGTGAAAACAGCTTGGTAATGGCATAAACAGAGATTTTGACCAAATGGAATCAAATTGAAGACCCAGATATTAATCCATACACCTGAAGCTAAAATTATACAAAGGAAAAAGAAAGCATCTTGAACAAATGGTGCTGGCATAACTGGATGTCAATATGTAGAAGAATGAAAATACATCATATGTAACCCCATGCATAAAACTCAAGTCCAAAAGGATTAAACACCTCATCATAAACCTGATCACACTGAACCTGATAGAAGAGAAATTGGGAAGTAGCCTTCAATGCATGGGCACATAAGACCACTTCGAAAATATAAACCAAGTAGCACAGATACTCAGAGCAAGAATAAATAAATGGGACCTCCTGAGACTGAGAAGCTTCTGTAAAGCAAAGGACATAGTCGATAAGACAAAAAAGGCTGCCTACTGAATGGGAAAAAAGCCTTCATCAACCCTACATCAGTAAAAGGAATGATCTCCAAAATATATAAAGAACTCAAGTAATTGGATATCAAAATTCTAAATAACACAATTAAAAAATGGGGTATAGTACTAAACAGAGAATTCTCAACAAAAGAATCTGAAATGGCCAAAAGACACTTAAGGAAATGTTCAACATCCTTAGCCATCAGGAAAATGCAAATCAAAACAACTCTGAGATGCCATCTTATACCTGTCTGGATGGCTAAGATCAAAAACACCAATGTTAGCTTATGCTGGAGGGGATGTGGTGTAAGGGGAACACTCATCCATTGCTGATGAGAATGCAAATTTGTACAATCACTTTGGAAATCAGTATGGCATTTCTCAGAAATTTGAGAATCAGCCTACCTCAGGATCCAACAATAACACTCTTGGGCTTATACCAAAAAGATGCTCAATCACATACAAAGACATTTGTTCATAGCAGCATTATTTGTAACAGACAGAACCTGGAAACCTAGATGCCTCTCAACCAAAGAATGGTTAAAGAAAATGTGACACATTTACACATTAGTGCACTAATCAGCAGTAAAAAAGAATGACATCTTGAATTTTGCATGCAAATGGATGGAATTAGAAAACACTATCCTGAATGAGGTAACCCAGACCCAAAAAGACGAATATGGTATGTATTCACTCATAAATGGACACTAGCCATAAAAAAGGATGGTGAGCATGTTCATAATCCTAGAGAAGCTAAATAACTATGTAAGCCCTAAGAAAAACATATATAGATCCAACTGGAAAGTCAAAATAGACAGGAGCACTTGACAAAATTGGGAATGTAGGGGTGGGGAGAGAAGAGGGGATGGAAAGGGAAGAAGAGGGGAGAAGAGAAAGGGCAAGAAGAACTTGAGGCAACAGGATAGTCAAGATGGAGAAAGGACAGAGATGAGAACAAGGAAAGAGATATCTTCATTGAGGGAGCCATTATGGGGTTAACAAGAAACCTGGCTCCAGAGAAATTCCCAGGAATCCACAAGGATGACCCCAGCTAAGACCTTAAGCTATAGAGGAAAGTCTACCTGAACTGGCCTTGCCCTGTAGTCAGACTGATGAATAGCTTAAATATTACCATAGAATCTTCATCCAGCTACTGATGGAAACAGAGGCAGAGACCTGCATCAGAGCAATGGACTGAGTTCCCATAGTACAGTTGAAGAGTGGGAGGAATGAAAATATGAGCAAAGAGGTCAAGGCCATGATGGGTATACCCATTGAAACAGTCTACCTGAGCTAATGGAAGCTCACCTACGCCAGCTGGAATGGAAAGGAAAAAGCATAGGACCAAACTGGTCCCTCTTAATGTGGTTGATAGTTGCATGGCCCAGCAGACTGAGTGGCCCCTGGCAGTGGCACCAGGATTTATCCCTACTGCACATATTGGCTTTTTGGGAACCTATTCTCTTTGGAGGGATACTTTGCTTAGCCTATATATAGTAGGGAGGGTCTTGGACCTTCCCCAAAGCAATGTGCCTTACCTTTTCTGAGGAATGTATGGGAGGTAGGGAGGGAGTGGGAACTTGGATTGGTATGTATAATGAAAAAAGATTGTTTGCTTTCTTTTAAATTTTTTAAAAAGTCTAAGAAAAAACAAAGAATGGCAGGAAAGAAGGTAGTAGTGATAAATGATTGGGAAAATGAGGTGAATGCAATTTTGCCAAAGACAGCTTCGAAAAGGGCCGTGCTGTTGAGCCAGTGACACCAGGCTCTTTTTATCCAGTTCTCATTTCCCTGAACACCACAGTGTACACCAAACTTTAACTATCTTGCCTCTATCCATTGGTTGGAATTTTGCCAAATACTTCTACACCTGGCTAAATTTTTCAACTATTCCTCGGCATATGCTGAGGTCTGTATTTTGTCCTGTGTTCCTAGCCTACCAAAATTATGAATCTATTATTCAAAAATGGGGAAATAATTTTAAAAATACAATTATGCTGTAGATACCAGACAATAGTGTTAATGGAAACACTTGGGCCTGGTACCTGGCTTATGGATAATGAGAAGGGAAGCTTGCTGGAAAAATATGCAAGAGAGACTATGAAGTTCTTTGATTGTTATCTTCCCTGAAATTCCAGGCCCAATGACACACAGGGAGAAGGACAACAGTCAGCAGGTGCATGCTGATCATTTAGATGATGTAGTAAAGCTATAGTTTTGACCCTACTGGGCCAATAGAAAAATGTGGAGAAAGAGTGTCATCTTCTTATTCACTTTCTGAAATAAACAAATCATGAAGGCAGGTTACAGAGAGGACATGACATGTCAAACAAACAATAAGAACATGGTAAAAGACAAAACATGATGAGATCTGTCTATATGTATGAACTGAAGAGTCAAAGCAAGGAGCAGAGGATGGCAGGAAGAAAAGGGGTCTTCTTTCAAAGAATGTATGAGACACAAAGTAATTGTGAAAGACAAAATTTGGAGATTATATTCCTCTAAAAATAGACTTTCTCTCATGAACAAGTCATTCAATAGTTAATAAAAAATATTTGAAATGTTTTGATTAGTTAGTTTTTATACTCTTAGAAATAAAAGAGTTTTTTTTTTTTTCAGGAGGATAAATGTAGTTCATTCCTGTCTTTGGATTCTAGTTTACTGAGAAACAATGGCCTGGGGATACCCCGATGATCTGAGCCCTTGGAAAGATTGTGGTGAACCTTGCTGGTTTCAGGCTGAGGGCACCAGTGCTGCTGTGGGTCTACTTGTGGTGCTGGGCCTTGCTGTTTTCCAGAATGAGGAAGGTGATCTTGCTGTTAGTTTCTTCCTTGTGGTGGTCCTTGATGAAGAATACCACCTTGGTTCCCATTAGCAAAGGGTCTTTGTGCCAATCCTGGAGGATGTGGTCTCTGGCTGGGGATTTGGTTGAGACTCTGAAAGCCAGAATGAGTAAATAAGAGATGAGCTTAGTAATAGCTGATTTTATTCTCCTTTATCTCAATGACCTTTTCACACAGCTTCTTTTCCAGGAACCTCCCACTTAATAGCAACTTTCTTTATATTTCCAGAAAAGCTCATGTTAAACCATGGACTTGGATGCCATTCATGCACTAACAAGTAGTTTCCAGAAGAAGTCCATGAGCTATTTAGAAACTTAGCTTATTCAGAATCAGTTTCCTCACACAAAAATAAAACAAGAAATAGGCTTAAACATGTGAATTCTGTTTCAGCTTATTTTGGGACATAGTTGGTTTTTTGTTTTGTGATCCTAAACCAAAGAGCCAATTTCTGTGTTAAAACTAAGGCAGCTTGTTCAGAAGCTTGGACTCAGGTTGAGAAATCTTAGCAGGGGAAAAGAAAGGACAAAAGTAGCAGTCCACATGGTATTCACTGAATAAATATGATGAAAGTTTTCTGCTATGGGTTCAATACATTATTTGAATACAGCGTCATGGGTAAAAAAGTCAGTTAAATATTATTAAATTTTTAAATTTATAAGAAAGTATTTTATATTTTCTTAATGATATCAAATACTGCAATAGACGAAACATGGGGTTAGAGGAAGCCATTGCGGAACTCTTGGTACTGTAGGAGAGTCAGAATCAGTACACTGTATTTAAGCTCATTCTCCTAACAACCACTTCTGTGTGATAATGTTAAGTTCCATGAGAAATCCCATAAAAGACCACCAGACATGTATGTAGTCAACAAGAGCCTTTATTCCAGCATTCAGTGGTCAGTCAACTGACACAGAGGTGAAATGGCAACCCTGAAAATAGTTCACAGGCTTGTTTTAAAGAATATTAGGGCAATTCCATGGAGGGGAGGTTAGCCTGGGGGATGATGTGAGTTTAAACAAAACGTCTACTGATTGTTACAGGATGGGTTGCTGGTTTTAATGGTTAGAAACTTTCCAGCTGCAGTAGGGAAGAAGCTATCTTTAGCTAGCAGAAGACTGTGAAGCTGTAGCTGATTGGTTGCCCCTGAGTTGTGGTATATCCTAGAACTGCTCATTCAGTTCCAGTAAACTGAAACTGAGAGAAAGTTTCTGACCAGGATATTAGGAACCTGTCATGGCTATCTCATTACAAAATGGCAAATTACTCCTATTTTCAGTGCAACCAGACCTCAGGTTTATTCAAGTTATTGCGCTCCCTGACACCCACCCAAAATGGTCCTTAGTATCAAGGTTGGAGAGTGTTTGTTTGTAATTTGGGGAAAGTTGCATTCATTAACTAATTAAAGTAGAAGTGCCAGGTTTTGAAGAATTAAAAAAAAATCATCCTCCTTTCTAACTACAGAAAAGGGGATTGATTAACAATGTGTTGATACTAGTGGGAAAGGGTATTCATAGAAGGCCATTGGGATGTAAAACAAAGGATAGAATCAAAAGTGAGTTCACCAAAGTAACATGAAAACTATGGGGATGAACCCACAATCTGTCCATCATCTAAGGGAACTTTTAGACACTGTCTGTGAATTGATCAGATGGGAAAAATTTTCAGCATCCATGGTGCCTGTTATGCTAAGTATCAATCATTAACTCACAGCATGAAATTCTCTTTTATTCCTCCCTCGTTCCCCTAGAATCTGATTGCTTCCACTGATAAGTCATATATGTGTGTGAGATATAATATATATACACATATATATATAAAATCAGTAACTTGAAATATTCCTGTCTTTCTGCCTTACTTATTTAACAAATTCTTGTCTTATATTTCCACATCTTCTCAAAAAAGGAATAAGGAGAATCATTTTAGTTTATATACACACAACTATTAACACATTGAGATATTGAATATGAGCAGGGAAAAATGAAAACTGAGAGGATGTTTTTATTTCTCTGTCCAATAGTTTAAATTTATTATTTCATTTCCTGTCCTTAAAGTGACTGTGTTTTCTGTTTCTCTCTATCATCTTCCCTTAATACTCACTACACCAAGGTTGTAACCAGTCGATGTTAACTACCAGTGTCTTCACAACTCTTTCCATTTCTTAAACACTCTGTGGCTTCATTTATCTGTCATCTCCTGTCTTCCATCCTGTCTCTCTCCTCTCCTGCAGTGCTGTCTCCTGTTCTTTAAGCAGAGTCACAGCATCCACGCCCATATTGACATACCTTCACCTAGTTTCAGAGCAGAGTTCAGGGCCAGCAAAGCCGCTGAGAGAAGGAATGCCAACAGCTTGAAGGAGGCTTTGGAGTTTTTCCCAAGTCTGGGTGGGGAGAGGAGCAGAAGAATGATGCCATTGAATTCCACTCTGTGTTATTCTGTATTTACCAAAGCAGGAAATCTTCCATCTCTGACTCCACACTGGGACTTTTGCCCAGCAGGATGAGGTAGGGAAAAGATGCCAGTGTCTCTTTCCTAAAAGGTATAACAGATGATTAGAGTAAATTTGAGAACAATAACATGCAAGAGAAAAGTCCAGATATTGAGGTTGGAGGATTATCATTATATGAATCTCATTTTATTTGATGACATTGTCTGTACAAAATTCTGTATTGGTAGATAGGAGTACCATATGCATACATGTATTTATATTGTCAACAGTGATCTATATACAAATTGAAGATGGTCCCTGTCTCTCATCAGTAGTATGGCTCAAACTCCACCACTTAATTGTGTATTGTATACATAGGTATACACATTGTAGTTAGTTAAGAATGATGGTGTTGATGACATTCTTGTATAATTTTGAACTAATTAGGACACGACACTTGGAATTTGTAGCCTATTAGGTCTCACCAAGACTTCCAATTCTCTTGATGTGCCCCAATAACAGGAACCTTAGTTGGTAAAACCACATGACCTAAAATATGACTAAATCCCAGCAGAAATGACCACAGAACCACATTTGATTTACATGAATCTCTAAGTCCTTGACTTAGTTTACCATTTTACATTTCTAAGATCCATTCACAGCTCCATTGTGCAATGTATTCTATCCAGATACAGAGTTGAGCATGACAACTCAAAAAGTCAACTGCATACACTCACAGTGTTTTTCAGTCAACAATAGGCTCTGTCCTCAGGATAACTTTCAACACAGTTTATGTATAACTTCCTGATAGCACTGCATCTCAAGATTCTCTTTCTGAAGGTATTTTCTTCAGATTCTTTGTTATGACTCAGTCCTTAATTTTTGCATTTCATCTTAAACTTGGATGTTCTTCAGGCATTAAGAGAGAACTGTTCTATTTTTGTCTTCTGATTAAGATTATGCAAAAATATGATGATTAAGAATGTATTTTGATTTTCATGATTCATGTCTCTTTTTTTATTTCAAACTTTGCTAGCAAATCTTGCATGCCTAACATTTCCTCCTTCCTTTTAATCTTACCTTTACTCTTACATCTAGACATTTCTTTCTCATTCTTTCCTTGCAGCAATTAGTATCTGACCATCTCTCACCAACTTAGGCTCTCTATAAAATTTATTTGTGTCTTCTTTAGGTATAATTCAAGGCTTGTGGTATTTGAGGACTGTTTAATTAGAAGTAAGGCAGAGAGGGCCATGAAATGATAAACATAAATTTGGGTTTATATATTTTAATGATAAACCCTCTTGTGGGCCACTGGACTCTGTGCTATGAATGTGAATGCCAATCTGGCCATTTCCATCTGATTATAGTGAACATATAGAAAGGCTCCCTCATCAATGTGTTATGGATGCTACAAGCTTTGTGATCCTTAGAGAATAATCAGAGTCACAGTTGAATTTCTGCAGTCATTATATTTGGTCTCTACTTTTTTGCAGTTCACCAACCTTTCTTGGCTATGCTAAAAGCAGAGTTGTTTTCCCCATTCTCATGAAATTTCTATTGAACAGGAGTTTCTTGCTCTTGAGAGGTCTTTCTGTTTATGAACATAACATATCCTATAACTTCCATAGAAACTACAGAGAAAGAGAGCCTAAAAGTTAGTGGTCCTGTCCAGGTGGTCATAGTTAAGGAGCATAGCAAGGTCCATGTGAAGTATTAGCACTGAGTAGTGACATTCTTGGTAGAAGCCAGACTTTTCCTTGATTCTTTAAGACCTGGAACATAGTACTTGATTCTTCTAAATATCACTCAGCTCAGGATGTTTCCCTGACCTTCTCAGTGTCAGCAATGTGTGAAAGAGTTTAGTATATCATAAAAGAATATCACCTGTGATCTCATCAGACACAACAGAGGCAGAAAATATAGAGGAACTGAGGGTGGACTTAAAACCATAAGGAGAACTATAACACACTTAAAGACACATAATAAAAACTTGAATCACATAGCCTTTATGTAAGTTTGCCTCAGTATATACATATATATGCATGTATATTCTAAATTCATAGCATATATATCTAAATATGGTAGTAACATAGAATTTGTGATTTATATTAAACCTTCTATATTAGTTCAATACTGCTGCTGAGAAAAAGCTGTCATATAACTAAAACATATTTGCACAAAAGATTTTTGCCTGTAAATTCAAGAATAATGTTATGTGTAAGTCTAATAACTCCAAGAATTTTATCCTTGGCTTTCTTCTCTTTGTTCATGTGGAGTTTGTCTGGTACATATGTGGAGCTGTGTCATCTAATGTGCTTTCCTTATAAGACACAGTCACTTAGATGGTACTGGCTAGTAATTGTGCATTTTATTACACATTTTAGTTACATTTATTCTTTCAAAATCTGATTCATGTATATAAAGCAATCTGACCATTCTCACTTAATAATCTCTCCTAGTTCCTACATCCCTGTGAAATCTTCCTCCTCCCTACAAATCCCTTCTTAGGTTCATATCTGTGTTTGTTATCTTTTGTTACCCACTGAGTTTCAGCATGGATTCATTTGACTTTGGGTGCAGAACTGTCTATTGCATCCTGAAGGGCTCTCTAAGCAATAACCAGCTGAAAACTGTGAATCCACTTTGCCTACTATCTATCAACATCCACTGAAATCATATCAGCTCTGGTTACCTGCACAAGATTTGCTCAAGATGAACTCAACTTAAAATGTATGGGGAGAGTTTAACCACGTTCCACTCTTCTCTGAGTATCTGTTCACAGTTGATGGCTGCTAAGGGAGTGGAGTCAGTTTTCTTTGGAAGTATGACTACTGATAAGTTGTCTGTTTTCCAGTGGATGACAGCACTCCTATTAGAATATAGGCAACACCCATTGGGTTTAGAGGAATATAAAAAGTAATGTGTGCAGATGATGGTTGGAAAGTGACATGATATACATCTGGAATGAAAAATAGGTAGGGATTAAACATGAGTATGTCTAAAATACGTAAATACATGCATGAAGTTCTCGAAGAATAAATATAAACCATTACGTTAAAACTATTCCACCCCATTTTCTATGCCTCCAGTTTCAATCTATGTAAATCCTAGTATTTGCCCTACTTCAGTCCTCTGTCTCCACCATAGACACTTTCCAGTCTTCTGCTCACAATAGATATTCCAAATTAAAAACAAAAGTCATACTGAAGCTATGAATAACTGAAGAGAGCAAACATGACATTTGTCTCCCTGACCTATTTTATTTTACTGAGGATAAAATGTATCAATTTTATTTCTCTATTACAAATTTCATAATTTCATTTTTCTTTAGTGCCCAACAAATTTGAATTGTATATGTGCTCCACATTTTAATTATTCATTCAGCAGTAGTTAGACATCTAATCTGATTCCATTTCCTATCTATTGTGAAAATGGCAGCAATGAGCATATCTATATATTTCTCATGGGTTATAAAGTCCTCTGGGTCTGTGTCTAGCAGTGTTTCAGCTGAGTTGTTTAGCAGATCTACTTTTAGCTTCGTCTGAATCTCCACACTGATTTTCATTTGGTTTAATCACTCTGGCCAAATAGTCTGAGGTATTGAACTTTAAATATTCAACAAGATCACCAAGAGCAACAAGACAAATTATGTTGATAATACATTTCAGTCATATTTCCATGAATGAGCTCAGTTTCAACAATTTTCAAAAACATAGGTATTATTTTATGATTCTCTTTTTTGTCTAATTACTGTAAGTAACAAACCATGTGACTCTATTTTCAGGCTATATGACCCTATGATCATTGTTGCACACTTACACCTTGCACCTGATTTCTCTTTTGGAGGGATTTGTTTTTTATCAAGCTTAAAACACATTTATTGTCTACCATAACCCATATCAGTGATTTCACTTGCCACAGAAGAACTTTCAATAGAAAGTAGTTCATTATATATAGCTCAAAATTCATAAACATGTTCCCCTTTCCTTAATAACATATATATTTCAACCTTAGAATATTAATAGCTGTAGTTTGAGGGCCTGGTGGTTGGGGTTTCTGTTCTGCCTGGTTCCCACAGTCATTAGGTCCCAAAGAATCACACAGAAGGTCTACATAGGTTATAAAACTGATTGGCCCATTAGCTCAAGCTAAGTATTAGTTCTTATAAGTTATATTAACCCATTATCTTTATCTATGTTAGCCACATGGCTCAATACCTTTCTCAGCGGGGCAGGTCACATCCTCCTTCTTCCGTGGTCTGGACAGGAGTGCCAAGAGAGCTTATTGCTTCCCATAATTCTATTCTCCTTGCTCCACCTCTGCTTCCTGTCTGGTTGTCCCACCTATACATCCTGGCTAATGCCCAATAAGCGTTTAATTAAATCATGATTGAAAGAATACGGACAATTCTCCCGCACCATTTCCCCCTCTTTTTTTTTTTAAACAAAGGAAAATATTCATCCATTTTTTTATTTTGGGGAATGTGGGCGTAGTATTCCAGGCTACTTCCAGATGGTTAGGGGCGCTGATAAACTTATGGGGACCCAAAGAAAATTTAGAGTTATGATCAAGTCCTGACTGGAGTATCCTGTGAGGCTTGATCATCTCAGCCAGCAGTCTTGAATCTGTTCTGGATGTAGAACTCATACACCTGGGCCATCTGTTCCTACCGGAGATTTCTCAGGTGGTCTTCCTTGATCAAATCTGAGTTTTCTTAACTCAGAATGAATCCATAGCCTCTCAGTTCCTTTGGAAACAAAAGCAAAATCTCTTCTCCAAAGTAATATACCTTTTGACTTCAATTTTTAAGTCAAGGTATTTTCAAAATACCTATCTTGGATTAATTCAGCAGCATTTATAAGCAAATATCTTTTAGTAGCTGTTGGTCCTTCCTCAACATTCAAACAATTCAAAAAGAGCATAATAGTATACAGTATCAAGATTCTCTGTGTATTTTCCATCTTTATGCTGCTTTATTTTAACCTCTATTTCTTTTATTTTTACTTTTAACTTTTGGCTTTTTGAGACAGGTTCTCTGTGTATCTTTGTCCTGGAACTCACTCTGTAGACCAGGCTGTCCTTGAACTCACAGAGATCTGCCTGTCTCTGCCTCCCCAGTGCTGGGATTAAAGGTGTGTGCTACCACACTTTGAAGTCACAGAGGTCAATCTACGCTGCCTCCAAGTGTTGGGATTAAAGGTATGTACCACCACACCCAACTACTCTCCTTCTTTTATAAGATCTTTAATCTTTAGCCTGCATATATTTTTAACACACAGTAAACCATTTAGAGGTTTTCTTCGTCTTTGAATCTCTCTTTTTCTGACTATACGAGTTTTTAATTTACCAAGCAATATAGGTAGGATAAAAGCTGTGGCTTTGAAGAGCTGGATCCAGCCCATTCCTTGGCTTTCTGCAATTCCAGCCTCATGGCAGAGGTACTGGCTGTAGCCATGTTTATAGCCACAACTCTATGGCGTTTCAAAGTCCCTGCCAGCAAGCAAGCTGCAGCATTCCACTCACAGACCACATTCAAATGTTCCCTGGCCAGATTGCCTGCCTGAAAGAGTCAAGAATTTGCCCTGGCAGGACGGCCCAGAAAGCCGGAATTTTAAAACAGCGCAGCTTTTTTCCTGCTATGGCTGAAAACCGAAAAGCATGAAGTTGGTTTTTCATCAACACCATTTAAGTGTTTCGTGGCAGTATCTCTTAGAAGAGCTGCAGGGTTTTGCAGCTAAAGCTGAGTCAGGAAGCCTCTCTTAGATGTGAGTACTTGCTTGCCTCTAGCAAGCAGAGCAGACCAGAGAAATTGCTGCAACCAAACAAACATGCTTTACTCTATTCTTTCCCAAGCTTTCTCAGGCTTTTTGTGGATGCAGTTATCCACGTGGGCGCCATTCTGTAGTGTGATGGCCACTTTGGGAGCCATTTGGTGCAGACGAATTGTCCATATTCTGTCAATCATGATTTAATTAAACACTGATTGGCCATTAGCCAGGATGTATAGGTGGGACAACCAGACAGGAAATAGAGGTGGAGCAAGGAGAATAGGAGAATTCTGGGAAGCAGGAAGCTCCCTTGGCATTCCTGTCTGGACCACCTAAGAAGCAGGATGTGACCTGCCATGCTGAGAAAGGTACTGAGCCATGTGGCTAACATAGATAAGAGTAATGGGTTAATATAAGCTACAGAAGCTAATGGGAGGCCTGAGCTAATGGGCCAATCTGTTTATAACCTAATGCAGACTCTCTGTGTGATTATTTCTTTGGGACTTGCTGGCTGTGGGACGTGGTTGGAGGCCAGAAACCAACCAGGTCCTCATACTACAAATAGCTATAGGTTGTTCTCTTCCTGGAAGAGAGTCTAGCTCTCTTAATGTCTCAGGAAATAGTCCTTATTATCTGTCACATTCTCTTTCACCTAGATTTCTAAAGTCATTCTTAATAAGAATGATTTATAACAATAACATGGACAACTATCAAGTAAGCGTGAATGAATTGTTGCAGGACCTTCTGTCTTAGGAGGAGTGTGGTGGTTTGAAAGAAAACAGCCCCCAAAGAAGTGGAGCTATTAGGAGGTATGGCATTGTTGCAGTAGGTATGGACATGTTGGAGGACATTTGTCACTGTGGAACTGGGCTTTAAAGTTGTGTATGTTCAAGTTACCTGTCAGCGTCATGGGCTACTTCTCATTGCCTGTAAGATGTAGGACTCTCAACTACTTTTTAGTACCATGTCTTTCTCCATGCTGACATGGTCCCTGCAATGGTGATAATGGAATAAAACTCTGAAAGAAACTGTGAGCTGCCATTTTAATTAAATGCTTTCCATTAAAAGAGTTGCCATGATTATGGTGTCTCTTCACAGTAATAGAATTTCTAATTATGCCAGGAACTGGAGTATCACTGTGATAGACCTGAGCATGTTTTTATTCGAAGGTTTATGGACTTTGAATTTTGGTTCTTTCATTAGTAAAGCAGTGGAATGCTTTAAGCACTGATTAACAGGCCCTACTAGCAGGAACATGAAAGACAATGGTGATGAGATACATTTGAACTATGGGTATCATGAAGTTTCAGAGGCAAAGAATGTTAGTATGTGGACTAGGGACTGGCTTTGTGATATTTTGGTGAAGAATGTGGCTGTTTTGTCTAGAAAGTCTGCCTGAGGTTAAAATGAAGAGTGTTGGATTAATTCCATTGACAGAGGAAATCTCAAAACAGCCTAGTATAGATTCTGTTGTGTGGTTCTTAGAGTTAACTCTGATGAACATTTACAATGAAAAGGAGTAAGCTGAAGAAATAAAAATTCAAAATGTACAAATTGATAAATAGGGGCACAGGAATAAAGCTAAATCCTGGGTTCAATGAGACAAATGGATAAAGAAATAGAATAAAGGGCATGGCGAGTTCTGGTTTAGATTCCACCCAGCTAGGTTTCCAAAACATGATAAAGAATTAAAGAAAATAAAGAATTGGGTGTGGCAGTGTACACCATGAATCCCAGCACTTGTGATGCAGAGGCTGGAAGGTCTCTGAGATTGAGGCCAGTATGTTCTACAGAGCAAGTACAAGAGCATCCAAACTTAGGCAGTGAATTAAAGCAAGCAGCAGACCTTGGCAACTTTGGCCATGTAGATCTGGAGTTAAAAACTGAAGAAAGGGGTTATGAAATTTGTCTATTTTAGGGCTCACCCATGACATGCTCAACAGAGGCCACCCATATACCACCAAGGATCAGACCATCCAAGTGGAAAGGACTCAATGTTCTAAAGTAAATTCTTAACATTCTAAAAATTGTTGATACGATCACCTGATGTTCCTTAGCCTAGCACACATCCATCACCTTTCACCAGGACACTGCCAGACAAATGTCAGCCAAGTGGAAGTCCTATACCTTAGAAATCCCTCACTCCAACCTCTGCTATGATAAAAAACACCAATGCATTGGAGACACAGACAGTCTGAGTTCAAACTTAAATAAAAGCTCTTTGCTTTTAAATACAGGACTAGGTCTCCTAGTTGGTTTTTGGGGATTCCACAATCTGGGCATAACACCTCTTAGCATTAAGAAAGCCACTGAGGCCAGGCATGTGTCAGCAGTGTCCCTGAATGGAGGCCCACAGAGGCAATATCCTGAAACCATGCAGCTGAAACCTGGATTAATTTAGAGACCGCAGGAATTTTGAGATGAAAAGACTGTGGAATACTGGTTTGTTAAAAAGGGGGGATAGTGATAGTGGATAATAGAGTGAATACTTGTGAGCTATTATTTATGGATAATTTACATTGGTATAGTTTTTGTATATTGATACAAGTTCAAATTATATCTGTTAATTTTGTTTACATTTGTACATCTATGTAAAGTTATTTTGTCAGATTGTATATATACATGTTTCTTCCTCTGATTAAGACATTTTGTATATTGATAAGATCTTTAGGATACATTTTAATATTGCATTATATAATACTTCTACCTCTGATCAAAATATGTATAGATTATTTACATTTTGAATTCACTGTCCTCATTTGTTGCACATTTGTTTACAGATTATTTAATATTCTGACATAAAATTTTAGTCTTTAAGTTATACAGGTATTAATTATTATAGATCAATAGCTGTTCATGTTTGTTGTACATGCAGGCAGATCAATTAGGTTCTTTAGACATATAGAGATTGCATTCTGTCTAGATAGGAAATCTTCAACCACTTCAAGGATATGTAGAACATGGAATTTAAATAACTTAGGGTTTGTTGACATGAGACAGGATTGCTTCTGATAGCAGTAATCTATTCCCAGGAGAATGTTGAGCACTGAAGGCACTCCACTTGGAGCTTGTTTTCTTCTTGGCAAAACTGACCTTTGGGCAAGGAACTGACAATGCCTCAATCACTGAGAAGTTACATAGTATCTGGAAATGGATAAGCAGGACTGTCAAATCTTCCCAAGACAGGTTAAGATGTTTTTAAAAATTTCCTGCCTCTAAAAATGGTCTGTCAGTTACACTAGGCCTTATCCAAAGTTGGTTGCTTCAATGTCGCAAAATGAGACTTTGGGTGATTGCTCAGGTAGCTAATTGTCTGCATAACATATTGCTCGCTTTGGAAGCTACTTGATTGTACTTCCTGCCTGTTCAAGTAATATTATCTCCCTTCTCAGGCCTTTGATGGGGTTGAAGATTAGGTAGTTGTAATTACTGTACACTTATGATCTAGCCAAGCCATTTCCTATATAAGACTTAGACTCCTTAAGATAGAATGATTATTAAAACATTTAGCATATGTTCCTTGCTTAATATTGCTTATGCTGGTTGTAATTCTAATCTTATACTTGATATCTGTTCCTAGTGTATATTGTTTTGTATAGGGTTTGGAACTCTCTTATTTAAACAAACGGGGGAGGTGCTGTGGGAGCTCCTTCTGCTCCTTCAGCCAATAGCCTTTATGATACCAGCCCACTTGTGTGTGGTCTCTTTTGCTTTAAAAGCAGCAGCAGCCATGCGCTCGCTCTCTTGCTTCCAGCTCCTGCTAGACTCTGTTCCTGGTTGCACTGAGGGCTGTTGTCTAGGACAGTGATCTATAAGTTTTTCCCCTTAAATAAATAACCCTTTTATTAATCATAATTCCAAACTGGTGTGGGAGTGTTTTGTGACTTATGCCTTCAGGATACCTGCCAAGGAAAGCTGCTAACATGGTGTAGAAGCAGCTAAAAAGTAAGGAGCATGCTGCAGTCAACAAAGCCAAAAGGATTTGGAGATCTAAAGAACACTTTCTCATTAGACAAGGAGATGCAGAGTATGGAGTTTGCCTATCTGGTTTTGGCCTTGATTTTCTTGTAATGTTCCCATCCCTGTTTTGAAACAATAATATATATATCCATTATATGTTGGATCTGGTTTTTTCATTTTGATTGTGATTTTGGAGGGGATGACAGTTAAGAGATTGTAAGAATCGTGGAAGTAACTTTGAGCTTTGAACATTTAAATGTTGTTGAGACTGTGATAGACTATGGGGACATTGAAGTTGTAATGCATTTTGACATTATGATATGGCTACAAATTTATGGGGGCCAAAGAATGGAATGTGAAGGTGAAAAAAATTGTCCCCTAAAGGGTTTGGCACAATTAGGAAGTATGACTATCTTAGAGTATGTCTACTCTTGTTGAAAGAAATGTTTCATTGTGAAGGTAGGTTTTGAGGTCTCATATATGCTTAGCATACTGCCCAATGTGACAGACCACTTTATGTTACCTACATATCAACATGTAGCAGCTCTGTCTCCAGCACCAGTCATACACCCCACCATGATGATAATTGACTAAATCTCAGACACTGTAAGCCACCACCTCAATGAAATGTTTTCCTTTGTAAGATTTTCCATGGCCTTGGAATCTCTTCATAGCAAAAAAAAAAAACTAAGACAAAAATGTTCTATGAATTAGAATAATACCATCCCCATAACTAAGCATTCTAACAGAATAATTAGAAATATATGTATGTATGTATATATATATATATATATGTATTCTGACAATTATTGTTTGATTGGCCCATAATTTTAATTGATTATATATTCTAAAATCTTTATTGCCCTTTATAATATTTGTATACATGTGCCTAAAACCTTTATACACACAAATACATTGTTTCTTACCATATACACTATATGTATATATCTGTATATATGAATGTATATACACATATGGTAGTATACACATATATATATGTAAAGCTTACATTCACATCCACACAAATACACACAAAGCAGAACATGTCAGATAGGGGTGGAATGCTAATAAAGCAATCCCACACTAGCTTCGAATAAGGTATACTAAGGGTTTTCTTTACCAAAAGGGAAACTCATGGATCACAATGAGAAAATAGAAATAGGGTCTCACATCTTTTTCTTGGCATGCAAGAAAAAGAGGGGTGAACACTTGGGACTGTGGCTTTTTGGTGCACAAGCCACACCCAAACCTGTTCCAGCCTCTCAAAGGCTGTTGACTGAACGAGGTTTCCCATCAACTCCTCCTTTTGTCTAAATAAGAGAGTTCCAAACCCAATACTAAACTATATACAATAAGAAGAGCTATCAAGTATAAAAATTAGAATTACAACCAGCATAAACAAAATTAATCAAGAAACATATACTAAATGTTTTAATATCATTTTACCCTAAGGAGACTAAGTCTTGGATTAGAAATGGTTGGCTAAATCATAAGACGAAAGTAACTTTAAGTCCACTGAAGACCTGAGAAGGGAGATAATATTACTTGAGTAGGCAGGAAATGGAATCAAGCAGCTTCCAAAAGTTGGAAGAAATGACAGAAGCAACCAGATACCTGGACAATCAACAAAAGTCTCATTTGCAACATTGGAGCAACCAACTTTGGCTAAGGCCTAGAGTAACTGACAGACAATTTTCAGAGACAGGAAGAATTTCAGAACTGTCTTACTCTGTGTTGGCAAGGTTTGGCAGTCTTTTTTCTTGTATCCTGCTTGTCAGTCTGGACACTGTGTATTTTTCAGTAGTCAAGGCATGGGCTCCATGTCTAGTGTCTCAGGTGCTCAACATAATCTCGGGAATAATTGGTGCTGCCAGGAGCAATCATGTGTCTTGTCAAAAGAACTCAAATTTATTTAAATGCCATATTCTACAGTTCTTTGAAATGTTTGACGATTACCTATCTATGCAGAATACAGTCTCTATATATCTAAAGAACCTGATTAGTATAACTATAAGTATGACAAACATGAATGACTATTGACCTATAATGCTTAATACCTGTATAACTTAAAGACTAAAGCTTCATATTAGAATATTAAATAATCTTTAAGCTGCTTTCCAGCAAATGAGAATGATGACCTTAAACTGATAAAATCAACTTGTTTGCTGTCTAAATTTCTTCTATGTGGATTCAGTTAAGAGTTACTGTTGCAATGAGGGGCTCGGGCTGTGTTCCCGGTGCCGGGCCCCTTGTTCTATCCCGCCCGGTGCGTACTCGAAATAATTACATGGAAACTGTATTCATTGAAATACTGCCTGGCCCATTATCTCCAGCCCCTTATTGGCTAACTCTCATATATCATTTTAGCCCATCTCCATTAGTGTGTATCGCCACTTGAGTTGTGGCTTACTGGCATGAGTCTAACCAATGTCCATCTTGTGCTGGAGAAGCATGGCGTCTGCTCCACTGCCTTCTCTCTCACAGCATTCCCTTCTATCTACTCCACCCACCTAAGGGCTGCCCTATCAGAAGGCCATGGCAGTTTTCTTTATTTAACCAATGAGGGCAATACACAAATAGAAGACCGTCCTACACCAAGTTACTTCACATCCAATACAGTTCACAGGAATCTGTTCATTTTCTTATCTGACAAAGTTTTAACTGGGAGAGCAGTGATGGGATCTTGTGGGCAGCCTTGCTTGGACACCCCTTGGAGGAGGGGGTGAAAAGTTGCAGAATTAATTACATGGTCATTAGGAGTTGGGTGAGTAACAAAGCATGTAGCTGCAGACTCGTTGATTGTGAAAATCATGCTCACCTATATATTGGCCCACCTTGCATCCCACAGGCTTCAACGAATGAATTTGTGGTCCGGCCTCCTTCTATTGGTTCCATGGATCAGGCAACCCAATGACAACTGTTTCCATGTACTGTGAAAGATGCCAGGTTGACCCAAGGGGAAACCATTAGTGCATATGCTAATGCCTGCCAGTCTACCTAAGGATGGCCCTGGTCTGCTCAGACCTTCAGATTGTTTTCCTCTTACATATCCATCCTTTTATTTAATTTTGTGTCAGATCCATGGAAGTTGAGGTTCTAGGCCTCAGCCATGTTGTCCCCACATTGGAGAGCACTCAGCATAATGAATTTTGCCTGTCTTAGGTTGGCTTGTCATATAAGTCCTTACTGATCACTGACGTCTGGCTCTCCAAGGGTGACTATGCTGGAAAACATACCAAGATTGGAGGAGTGCCCATCAAATGGAAGCCTTATGAATCTCTGTGAGTGAAGCCTGAACTGCCTCATGAGGAGGGACATATTCTGGATGTTCAAGTGTTATGAGAACCAGGAATATGGACAGATGCTGTAGCAAATACTTAAGGATGATAATTAGTGATACAACAGTATCCCAAATGAAGGCATATGTAAGAGGGGATGAATGCAAGCTGGGGTGGGGCCCCAAGCCACATTAGCAATTTGTGTAGCATTAACCAAAAGGGCTTTGGCTCCTTCTCCTGAAGTATTGGTATGAAGAAGGGTACCAATAAAATCACAACCCCCTCAAATCAAGGCCAGGGGTCAAAGTTCCAAACTACTGGTCAGGCCACAGAGATCCCAATTTCCAAGTATGGTATCAACTAGGTTAGCATGAAAGTCCAGGTCTGATATGAGGGAGTAAATGAGCCATTATAGTATTGGTGGGAGGAAACACATGCATATCGTTGCCTCCATGTTAACATCAGGGAAGGCTTTTGCCATTGAAGAATGATAGGGTCTCACAATTGGACCAGAGGAAGGTATGTGCTATAGGGCAGGAAGCCAATTCTTATAAGCTGGACTGGGACCCATCTTATCGAATGCAAGGAAATTTAGATGAAATAGGGTCTCAATGAAGACCAAATGAGGGTCATCTTTAGCATCTGGTGAAGTGACCTTGGTCAGAAGATCTTTGAGAGTTCTCTTTGTTCTTTCACCACTGGCACTTGGCCCTGAGTGTTGAAATGATGCCAAAGATATGATTTATTATCCAGGAAGGGATGAATCCATTAAATAGCTGGGAACTTTAGGCAGGGCCATTATCAGAATTTAGGCCCCAGGGAATACCCATGACCAACATTGCAGACTTAATAACATGGGAAGCCTTTTCCTATGATAGGGCAATGGCATAGGATAAGAAAGAGCAAGTGTCCAAAAGTACATGGAAAGAGCAGAGATTGCTAAATGAGGGGTTAGTGGGTGAAATCCATTTGCCAGATTGCATTTGGTAAAAGACTGTGAGGGTTTACTACATTTCTGTTAAGGAGTGCTAAGGGAACAAGGCAGGTAGAAGTTGCACAGGGCCATGTCAATTGTTTGCATAGAGAGATAGGGAGCTCAAGAAGGTGCTTATGAAGGCTCCATGGAAACAAATAAAATTGTTGATGTAGTGCCTGAGCTTGCTCAAAAAGATCAACATCAGTGATCATAATCATGGTGTCTATTAGCTCATTACCTCAGAAAAAATACCAGGAATATCAGAGTGAGACAGAATATGGGACATATACCTGGGTAGACTTTTTGATTCATGACTTCCTAGAGAGACCTCATAGCAATTTAGAGAAGACTGATGGATTCTTTGATATTGGAGAAGGACAGTACATGGACAGCCTGGACTACATATTGCTTTTCAGAGAAAGTATTGATGGGCTCTGATTGGCGTCCCATGAAGAACTAAAGGAGTGCCAACAAGAGTTCACCCAATTGTATGGAACACAGATTGAGAATGATGTGGAACACATCTTTAGTACCATTGTGTTGTACCAAAAATACCTATTTTTTTGTTTGTTTGTTTTTTTAGAATCTGAGAAGACCATGAATGCTCGGGGAATACTGGCAGAATAGGTGGTGATATAGGGTTTTATTTCAATAGGGAGTGAGGACACAGCAGAGATTATTCTGTGGGAGGTGATTGTCTATAGCACCAGGGTAACCAGTGACAAGTTGTTGAAAACTGATAGTCTTACCAGAGAATTTGTGAATAGCAGAGGGAGGATGGGAGAATAATCTTGCCAGACTCATGGTTATAAGTCCTATGAGGCAATGCATGGCCCTTTAAGCCAAGGCAAAAAGCTTGTTCAGAATTTGAAGTGACCTTGTGGAGGTCAGCAAATGCCTGATGAATATACATTAGGGGCCCTGGTTGGCATTGGGTCCCCAAGAAGCCAGAGTGTATCAACCACATAATAGCCAAGAGAGGCTCTGTGGGGTCATGTCTACCCAAGAAGGAGGAGGGCAAGAGGGAGAGAACCTTGTTTAAAACCCAAAGAGCATTGGGTGCTAGCTGAATCTTGACAGAGGGGCATGTGGGTCCCTCCAACAAGGAAAAAAGATGGCATATCTCATGGGCCAGGATTAAAAGGAAGAGCTTCAGTTAATTATCCATACCACATAGGTGTTCATGTTCAACAAGCAGTTAGTAGTCTTGGGAGGTCCATCTGAAATATAATGACCAAATCTCCTGAATAATAGAAAATCCCAAGAATGTATAAAGGGGGATTACATCGTTTCAGGGGCAACTTGTAAATTTAGGGAGGCTAGGTTGCTCAAAAGAGCTTAAGACACCCATTATAGGTAGGTGACCTTAGAATGTGCAATAATGATATCATCCATTTAATGAATGAAGAGGACTTCTGGAATTTTTTTGTAGGAACTTTGAGACATATATTTGGCAGAGAGTGGGACTATTTTTCATTCCCTCAGGTAGTATAGTTCATTGGTGTCTTTGGGCTGTTTTTTTCATATTAAGTTCCCAGACTGTAAAAGCACAGCAACATCTGTTCACAGGCACCAGGGGTATTTAAAAGAAACAGTGCTTAACATTGAATACAAAAATGTGGTATGAAGGTGGTATGTCCCCATCTTTCCCATTTGATCATTAATCACATGCAGGTCTTGGAAGAATTGATAATGGCCTGATTTCTTTTGGGTGACAAAAAAGGGGTATTGTGTCTACTGGTGGATGACTCCAAATGTTCTTTGATTAACTCTTTAAGTGCCCATAATTTGGGTTCATTGGTGGGTCACTGTTCCACTCAGGCATCACCGTTATAAAGCCAGGAAGGAGTATAAGATCTGGTAATAAATTTTTCTTGGTCTCTATGTGGGAAATGACCTCTAGAATTAGGGATATTGTTCTGTTGGAGAAAGGGGTGGGATGCATCCCGAGAGGCAATTTTGTCAGGGGTCATGAGGTCATCAAAAGATGCATGGTAATCCATGGATAGGATGACTCCAATGTCTTCCAAAATGTCCCTCTGCTAAATGTTATGAGGGACATTAGCAACTTTGAAGGAAAAGGAGCCCTGGTTGCAAGATCCTTCCAGTGGACAAGCCATATGGTGGCATGGGAGTCCTGTTGTCTGCCCACCCCGCTGATGGAGGAGCCAGTCTGAAACTTCCAGTGGGGGAACAGGAGAGCTTCAGTCTCTGTGATGATGGTAACATTCTCTTCCATGTTAACCAACCCTTTAATCGGTTGTCTATCCAGATATATGGTCATCATAGGGGAGTGGAGGAAAACAGGCAGGATTCAGAATACCTTGGGGATGGGATCATTCCCTTTTACTGGTGGGGCTGAGGGATGTCTCAATAGGAGTTTAAAGTAGCAGGGTTGTCCAAAAGTTGTGAACAACAGTTGTTAGCTCATGAAAGCCTTTGTTGCAATTGGGAGAATATGTCTTTAGACATGTGTTAGCGTAGTCATGCCATAGGTGGCTGGACTTATCACTGCCCAAACTTGATTAGTCTAGCATGTCAGAAGGGCCCCATCAGTCAGATCATTAACTGTCTGACAAGAGGGCATTGATGAAGACAGTCAGGGCAGCAATAGAGCGAGAATCAGAGTCAAGGTCCCTGGTGGCCAGCATCCATTTATGTGTCCCATTCTTATGGCAAACATCCTGGATATGTGCACTAAGCACTTCTCATGTCAACTGTATAATCAATCTTTCCCAGGTTGAGCCAAGATCCACCATTTATTCCGCCACCTCTGTTCCCCAGAAAATTGAGCAAGGTTGCAGAAATAAACAGAAGGGTCATGAGGAGTGAATGTCTTAAGGGACTTAAATGACAGGTCTGAGACCTACTGGAAATAAGCATATTGGCCAGTGGTGGATTTGGACACTGAATCAATATATTGGCCACACCTGGTGAGCATGTCTAGGGTGGTATCAATCCCATAGTGAAGGCTAAGCTGGGCCTGTGACTCTACCTGATCAACAAAAAAATAAGTGCCAGTTAAGGAAGACCACAGGCTCCAAAATAGCCTTAAAAAGATGGTACCAGCCATAATGATTTGTAGCTGCATAGCCCATTCGTGAAGGACTTGTTCAAAGTAAGGAGAGTCTGGGACAAATTTGGTAACAGCTTTGTGGACAAAAGAAAGTCCATAAGTGTTGTTGGCACCCATGGTTTGTTGACTGTATTCAATCCCATGTTAACATGGAAGGACATGATTGGACAATCATCTGGGATTTGGGGGGGCCAGGGAAGATGCTGCAACACAAACTGGGGAAGCAGTAGGGGGAGTGGGGTGCCATGGAATATATGTTGTTGTAGGTCATGGGTACTTGGGAGGAGGAGTGAAGGCTGGTATAGGAGTGGGAAGGATTGAACATTGCTTTCAGACAATGGTCTTGTACCCCATAAGGATTTTTTACTTGTATTTTAATAAAAGGCTGATTGGCCAGTAGCTAAGCAGGAAGTATAGGCAGGGTGACCAGAATAGGAGAATTCTGAGAAGAGAAAAGGTTCAGTCTGCAGTTGTCACCCAGTCACAGACGAAGCAAGATGAGACTGTCTTGCTAATAAAAGGTACCAACCCATGTGGCTAGCACAGACAAGAATAATGAGCTAATTTAAGGTGTGAGAATTAGTTAATAAGAATCCTGCACTAATAAGCCAACCAGTTTATGGTTAATGTAGACCTCTGTGTGTTTCTTTATGAATGAACAGCTGTGTGATTGGGCAGGACAGAAACCACTGTCAAAACAACACATTGGTTGGGGAGGCACTGCTTGCTGTGAGTGGTTTGACTCCTCCTCCTCTGAGGAGTAAGGGGCCTCTGCAATATATGGTGTCAAAGTAGTAGAGAGGTTAACACAGGCCTGTTGCTGACAATGCTTATTGTGAGCAGCAATTACTTCCTCTGGATGGGGGATTTATGCCTGGCAATGATGGCTAGTAGGATTGGGACAAAAGAACCAGAAGGAGTCACTCTTGAGCCAACCTCATGCTTTTGGTCAAGAAAGTGCATGCCCATCCTGAGGTCAGGCTCCTGCCTGGTTTCAGGGGGCCAATCCCACAACCTCATCCCCCAAATCCTCCAGAATTCCATTCTTAACCTTAAGGCCATTGTTGACCAATATTAATTTTAATGCCCTCACATGAAGTTTCTTTCAGTGGGAGGGTAAGTTCCCCATTCTCTAATGGCAGGAAATGCAGGGCAAGCAAGAACAAAGTCTAAACTAAACAAAGAGTGGCATAAAGAAAACAGTAAATATGTTGAATCCAAGTGTCTTATGCTTAGTGGAGAACTTCTGTGGTTCATTAGTCCATGATTGTATATCTACACAGTGTCTCTGGATGAGAGGGGAAAGTTGGGGAGCACCATGGGGTTCCATTTCCTGGAGTATCAGCCCTTATATAGAGGAACCTGATGAAGCAAGAGCAGTAGTAGGTGTTCCTACCTAGTGCACCAGGGGTACCAGACAGACATAAAGAGAGAGAGAGAGAGAAAAGGATCATCTCCACTCTCACCTTCATTAGGAACATGGATATGAAACATTCATGGGCCAACTCACCTAAAAAGTCACCAAGAAGGGTATGTTGTAATGCACTGCAGTCATGAAGAGGAGTTTAAGTATACCAAACTAGTTGACATACTGCTAGCAACAAAGGGCAAATATTATGACTTCAAAACATTCAAAAACATCAAAAAATATAACCTGATTTAAGTGGGGCCAAGATCAATGCCTGCACCAAATTCATGAGCCCCATATTGAGCACCAGATATTGCATGTGATCCTGCTTGAACACACCTTGAGGGAGGGAGGGAAAAAGTGCAGAGTCAATGACATAGACATTGGTAGTTGGCTGAATAGTGAATCATGTAGCTGCAGACTCATTTACTGCAGAAATCATGCTTGCCTATACCATCCCCTCCACACACACTGTGTCCCATGGAATTCAGTGAATGAGTCTGTGGTGCTGGCCTCCTTTTATTGGATCCATGGATCAGGCATCCCCACATAAGTAATCTAAAGCATGGTGAAAGACTCCATGTTGACCCAAGGGGAAGTCATTAGTGTGCATGCTAATGTAGACCGGTCTACACAAAAGTTGCCATGGACCAGTCAGGCCATTTTTCTTCTACAATGGGGCAAGGATACAATTCAAGCAAAAAAACATGAGACCAATAATTATTTGCTGAAGTTGACTCTGGAGCTGGAGAGAGAAAGAACATGTAGGGAGACCACATTAACTGCATTTACAGGATTCCTCCACTGTGTAAGCACAAAACATTTGGCATTCCTATGTTTTTTTGGCTCTGGGGTGTGGAGCCAACCACCATCATTTCATGAACAGAGTTGCACAGTCATTTAAGTTTTGCTCATGAACAAAATGTTTACAGATACAAATAAAAAAAGCCTTTAACCAGGTTACAATGTGTTTAATATGTATATAGTCTTAAGAAAAAAGAAAAAGAGCAGACAGTCATAAAAAGAGTTTAAAATAACAAAATAAGATTTTTCAAAAAATAATATAATATAAAGAAAAAATCCAAATAAGAATACATATATATGTATATATTTAATACGTTATTTTATTGTCTTTGAATTTTTTTGATTGCAGAGGAATAAATGATAGCTGCTAAGAAACACTGGATGGCCAAGGCTGCTTGATTAAACCAACCTATACTTTGAAAAATGTCTTTAATTCAAAATGGATGTAAAAAGATGTTTTGCTTTGAGGAAGAGATTATGTTTTATATCTCTTCCACCCAAAAAACCAAAAGGCTCTGTGGATTCATTTAGAGTTAAAAAGAATTGTGTTTGATCCGGGAAGACCCCTTTAAAATTCTGGCTACAGACTTAAAAAAAAAAAACTTCAAAGACACATAATGTATATTTTACCAGGTCAAACGTAAAACAATACATCATCTTTAATTAACTTGTGCCAACACACAGTCCAAACTTATGTTAGTACAGATATGTATGTTACATTTAAAAGTTTATATGTTTTCAAAAAAATGGAATCAAACAACAATAAATACAGATGGCTCCGGTGATCCAACAACCCAGAGCACATCTGTTACAGTTTTCTCAGAATTCTGCATCCAGAACAGGTTCACCCTCACAGACTACTCCAGGAAGGAATTAACTATTGTCCTGATTTTTCAGGGTCCCTCAAAGATCTCAGCACCCACAAACAAAAATAGTTTAGAAAAAAATAATGCCCACATCCCCAAGAGGTGAGTTAGGGATGTTTGTCATCATTTCCCTGGGGGTTACAAGTTATCATTGGTAACAACCAAGGAAAAAATGATTGGACTAAGGATATTAGGTCCAGGGATCTCATTCTGAAAAGAAAGAGGGGGAATAGAGAAATGACAGAATAAAAGGTTAGAATATTAATCTATTTTTAAACTACAAAAGCAACTTTAGTTTTAAATATTTTACATTGGTATGGTGTGCAGTGCACACTGCCCATCTGCGCTCTATGCGCTACCATCAGTTTGCGAGCTTTGGGCAAGGGGCTGGAGGTTGAAACACACAAAGACACACAGAGACAGCACAGACAGACAGAGAGACAGAGACACGGACCTCTAGTCACTGGTAAGAAGCCCTTTATTCAATAGCACCATGGAAGCTTATATACCCAACAGTCAGGTGGGACAACTGGTGAAAACCTTATTCTCTGATCCTGAAGGCAAGGTAACATGTGTTCATGAAGCAGAGCTGGTAAACAACTTTGACACAGCTTTCAGTAACTCAAATCAGAAGGAAAGTAAAGATCTCTAGCAGGGAAGAGCAGCTGGAGGCCAGGACTCCAAATGGTCCCAACAATGGTGCTTTGTATATTGATACTAATTTAAGTTTATTTTTTGTATAATGTATGCATGTTTCAACTCCTGCTTGGGTTAGTGTGCTTATTCGGCTTACTGAAAATGTACTATATAATTAATAATTATAGGTTAGTAGTTTGCCATTTATACTAAACAGTCTTGTAGCCAGTAATATTAGGTATGTTTTCAAGGTTAAACAGGTATATTTAGACAGATAGTCTTCAAAGACATCAAAGATATAGAGTATATGGCACATAAGATGTTTAATAACTTTGAGGCCTTTCATGACCATGAGACATGTGTGCTCCTGAAAGCACCAATCTACTTCAGAGAAGATAATGGATGACAAGAAACCTCCATATGGAATTTACTTTCTTTGTGGCAAAAGCTAGCCTTTTAGAAAATAAAATGCCCTTGCCTAAACTACTGACTGTATGTTGTCCAATTTATACAAACAGAACATAAAAAGAAAGTGACTCCCAAACTTTGCCAAGATAAGGTATGACAGTTCCTTGAAATTACCAGCTACTCAAAAATGTCTGTCAGGTATACAGGGCATGTAGATCAAAGATATATATGCCCAATGTTGCAGAGAAACTTTGGGTGATTCTTCAGGTAGGCAGACATCTCTGTAATTAGGTAATATTATATTCTCCTGTGGTATTTGGTGGAGTTAAGACTAAATAGCTAAACCTATTGCTTTCCTTAGTTATAATATGTAAATTAGATATAAAACTTTAAACTCACAAAGGTAAGATAAATAATAGAGTATTTATCTCTAAATTTGCCAAATAGAAATAAACTGGATATTGTAATTATAATTCTTACTTGATAACTGTTTTTGTTGTATATAATTTTACTTGTAAAAATGAAAACCTTCCTGTCTAATTAGAAAAAAGAGAGAAATGCTGTTGAATAATCCATTTGTACACTGTGATATCATGTTGCTCACATTGGTTTAATAAAGACCTAAGTGACCAATAGTTAGGCAGAGAGAGGTTAGGTGGTGAGCCCAGCTGAGAGAATGCAGGAAAAGAAAGGCAGAGTTGAGAGGATATGTCAAGAGCTCCAAGATGAACTTGCCATTCTGAACAGGGGCAGCAAGCCATGTAGTAGGGCATAGATAAAAAATATGGGTCACTTTAGACTGTAAGAGATAGTTAGTGACAAGCCTAAACTGTCAGCCAAACATTTATAACTAACGTGTCTTTGTGTCGCTATATGGAAACTAGCTGAAGGGACAAAAAAAAAAAAAAAAAAAAAAAAAAGTCTGCCAGCGCTGGAACACAACACATCCTTATTCACTACAAGCTGACCTGACTCCACTTTCTTGGCTCCAAGAAGACAATCTCTGATGGCAGTGGACAAAGTTACTTGAATCCTGTGTTAGGGTGCTGTTATTAGCATGGGGTGAGGGACTGGATATAAGGCCTGACTTGTATTTCTATAAATAAAGAACATACAGAAATGATGTAAAAACAGTACTTGTATATGAAATTCTCAAAAATGCTAAAACAAAAAAAAATTGACAAAAGGAATAGAGAGCATATGGATCCACAGGAAAACACTACTGAAGAAAATGGACTCAGAAAACATCATTGTGCCTAACCATTAATAGACATGAAGAAATGGCTGATCCAGCTTCCACCTCTTTTGGGCCTTGGAGTCTCCAAACCTGCTGTATCTGCTGACTTGCACTGTAAATTATTTTGTGAGTCATACCTAGCTAATATTAGAACCAGAAGTTTCAGTGGATAGAAATCAAGACCAAGCAGAAGTATATTAGTTGTTGGGCCCATAGTATATATAAGGCGAGTGGATGTGTAAGAGGTTCCTCACACATCATTTGCTTTGAGACTTGCTACAGGGTTACTTATGGCTTCCCAGACCCACCTTTAAGTGGTATTGTTTGCTCTAAGGTGTTCCATCACCTTTCTTCAAAGGTGATATTTTTCTTGTGATGCATTAATCTCTTCCACAATTTGCTGATACTGAAGAAGGTCAGGGAAATGCTGGCAACTGTGTTATGTAGTGGAATTTGCATAGGGACAGAGTGGACAGCCTTGTCTTCTTCCTGATTTTAGTGGAATTGATTTGAATTTCTCTCCATTTAATTTGATGTTAGCTGTCAGATTGCTATATATTGCTTTTATTATATTTAGATATGATCCTTGTATCCCTAATCTCTCCAAGACCTTTATCATAAAGGGGTGTTGAATTTTGTCAAATGCTTTTCAGCATCTAATGAAATGATCATATGGTTTTTTTCTTTCAGTTTATTTATATGATGGATTACATTGATAGATTTTTGTATGTTGAACCAGCCCTGCATCTCTGGGATGAAGCCTACTTGATCATAGTGGATGATTTTTTTTGATGTGTTCTTGGATTTGGTTTGCCAGTATTTTATTGAGAATTTTTGCATCAATGTTCATAAGTGAGATTGGTCTATAATTCTCTTTCTTGGTTGTGTCTTTGCGTGGTTTTGGTAGCAGGGTAATTGTAGCTTCATAAAAAGAGTTTGGCAATGACCCTTCTGTTTCTATTATGTGAAACACATTCAGGAGTATAGGTATTAGCTCTTCTTGGAAGTTCTGGTAGAATTCTGCATTAAAACCATCTGGTCCTGGGCTTCTTTTGGTTGGGAGGGTTTTGATGACAGTTTCTATTTCCTTGTGACTTATAGGTCTATTTACATTGTTCACCTGGTCTTGATTTAATTTTGGTATGTGGTATTTACCTAAAAAACTGTCCATTTCTTTTACATTTTCCAATTTTGTGGCATACAGGCTTTTGTAGTAAGACCTAATGATTCTTTGATTTTCCTCAGTGTCTGTTGTTACGTCCCCCTTTTCACTTCTGATCTTGTTAATTTGAGTGTTCTCTCTCTGCCTTTTGATTAGTTTGGATAAGGGTTTGTTGATCTTTTTGTTTTTCTCAAGGAACCAGCTCTTTGTTTCATTGATTCTTTGGATTGTTTTCTGTGTCTTTATTTTGTTGATTTCAGCCCTCAGTTTGATTATTTCCAGTCTTCTACTACTCCTGGGTGAGTTTGCTTCTTTTTTTTCTAGAGCTTTCAGGTGTGCTGTTAAGTCACCAATGTGTGCTTTCTCTATTTTCTTTTCGTGGGCACTAAGTGCTATGAACTTTCCCCTTAGCACTGCTTTCATAGTGTCCCATAGGTTTGGGTATGTTGTGTCTTTATTTTCTTTGAATTCAAGGAACACTTTAATTTCTTTCTTTATTTCTCCCCTGACCCAGGAGTGGTTCAGTAGTTGACTGTTCAGTTTCTGTGAGTGTGTATGCTTTTGGGGGTGGAATTGTTGTTACATTCTAACTTTACTCCATGGTGATCCGATAGGTGATCCGATAAGACACAGGTGGTTACTCCAACTTTTTTGTATCTGTGGATGTTTGCTTTGTTACCGAGTATGTGATCAATTTTCGAGAAGGTTCCATGAGATGCTGAGAAGAAGGTATATTCTTTCCTGTCCCCTGTGGGACAAGGGGACCCCTGGAGCCCTGAGTTCACCCTTCCCCCAAAGCCTCAGCCCGGTAGCAGGCTGAGCTCAGAGAAGCTAGGACCCCGCAGATGGAAAGGGATGCCCAGGGGCAAGCTGGGGTGGGATAAGCAGAAAAGCCAGTGGAGGGGGAGAGGCCCCCTAAGTGGCCAGAAAGCCTCTGGGACGGGCTGGGACCAGCTCACCAGTCCGGATGAATCCACTGGCACTGGATCAGGGTCCCTTGCTGGCCCAGGATGTAGCAGTCAAAAGGGCAGGCTTTTTAAAAGTTGCCTGCTCTGCTCCACTCAGCTCCGTGGGACAAGGGGAATAGGTGTCACTTTAATACTGACTCATTGGTGATCACGGTCCTCCTACTGCTGCAACTATCTTACATCAAAGTTAACTATAAGTAAGCATTTGGGTGACTCATATCCTGGTATTCTGACTACAGGATTTGTTGAATCAGAGAGAGTTATGGTTATAAACTGACAGAACTTCCAGGACCAAATAACGATACCATATATCCAACATCCAATCAAGGTAAATGACATGAGATTATCAAATTTCCATTTATCCTGGAAGAATTGCCACATCATAATCTATTCCCCTCCAAGACCACTTTTCTTGTAAAAACTCAGCTGAGAAAACCTTCCTGAAATCTCAGGAAAGGAAAAACAACAGATAATTAAATGCATAGTAGAGGGGACAGTGATTTGCACTTAAGAAGGAGCTTGGCTTTGAATTTCCATGGCCCAACACCATAATTTACCTCAAGAAAACAAAAACTTAAACTAATTTTATACGAAAATGAGCAATAAAAGTGTGAAGTGAAAAGACAAGTGTCGGGAACCAAACTTGACAAAAATTCTTAGCGCTAAGGTTAAGACATAGGAATTTAGAAAATATTAGCAAAGAATATAAAGACATGAAAGAAAATAATAAAAAGGAGAAACATACAGGATAGTATCAGGAGAGGATTCCAGTGAGTACTGAAACTGGCCTGCATTAATTTCCAATTGTTTTAACTACCTCTGACCACAAGAGGTAAGAACAAGACAAAAGACTGCATTAACATGATACAAGGAAATGAACAAACCAGTTGAAGGTTGTGGGCAACATTCATAGTTAAACATTCTGTTGCTAGAACAAAACAAATCATACTTATACCCTAGATCAAAACATTCTGTAGGCAAACTACTCCCTGGGTGGAATCCAAAGTTACCTCCTTAAAGAAACTGGAACCTTAGTTGGATCCTTAGACTTTTGTGTGAGGTAGGAACATATTACTTCTCTATTCCTGGAGTACAAGTTAGCCACATGTGTTGACAATACCCTTGAGAGGCCAGAACTCTCAGACCTAAATCTATGTGGGAGCTTTGTATTAGGCAAAAATACAATAACCTTGAAGAAACTAGAGGTAAGTTCCAATTCTCTGACCTTTGGACAATGTGGAAATTGGAGCACATTTTCAGTTCTCCACAGACCAGCTGTCTAGACTAATAAACCTCTGTCTTAGATGAACTGCCTATTTTCAGATTGGACAAAATAGACACACAGTGAAAGAGAGTAAACAAAGAGAGCTGGCTGGAAATGTGATGACATTTTGTAACCAAATTTTAAGTAAAAAATTGAGCAACATACTGAAGAATAGAAATGATAGGATTTGGAGTATTTTAGAAGTAATCCTGTATTATCTGAAAATAAAACCCTAGTTAGACAGTAAGAAATGCACAAGGAAAAATGTTCAAGTACTTCTAATTACACTAATTTAGACTGGACAGTGGTGGTACATGCCTTTAGTCCCAGCACTGTGGAGGCAGAGACAGGTGGATCTTTGTGAGTTTGAGGCCATCCTGATCTACAGAACGAGTTCCAGGACAGACTTCAAAGCTACTCAGAGAATCCCTGTCTTGAAAAACAAAAACAAAATGAAAAAAAAAGAAGAAATAAAAAAAGAAAGAAGAAAAAACAAACTAAAACAAAACCAGAAAAAAAAACTCAAAACATCTAGTAGGTTAGATTAAAACAGATGGTGTAATGGAATTAATATCAATATGATGGAGAGAAAATATTCAGTATTGACCACTTTAAGAAAGAAGCATAGTATCATATCAGAAGTTAAAGCATAAATGTAATATGATTTAATTAATTCTATTGTATAATTATGGCCAGCCATTGGTTATTGGTAGTAGTTGAAAACATTTCCTAAAAGTGAGATGGTATAAGCCTAGTTATCTGGGGCATTCTGGAAAGGGATTTGACTGTCAAAATATCAGAAACATGAAATGCCATGGGTTTGTCAAATTGTGCATTTGTCTTAAGCATTGTAGAAATCCCCTGCCATGTTTTGTAGTACTTTTGTTAACACAGATAGAATATTTGAGAGTTGTGGAGATGGCTCAATCAATAATGGAATTTTCTTCTGGTCATGAGAAACAATATTCTGTTTACTTGAATCCAAGTAAAAGGCCATATAGGAGGACATATTGTTAAAATCATAACAAATATGATCTAGGAGGTAGAACTAACTGTATCCCTGGAGAATTATAAGCCAAATGGTTTCCCAACATGATGATTTAATGCCAATGAGATATCTAATTCTAAATACAACACAGAAACAAGGATCTGAGTATCTGCAACCAAAATTGTCCTCTGTCCATAATTTACCAGGACTGTAAAGAAATGTGCACACACACACACACAAACACTCAAAATCTCACACACCCAAAGAATAAAATATTTTGGTAGTGTAAGGCTCCAAGTGTTCCACATTTCAAACAAAACATTAGGGATTTTGTATAGTCTTTGCAGTTCAGAATAAATGAGGTGGTAGGTAATGGATCTTATCCAAACATAAATGACCTGTATATCATGGAAAATACAACTATATATCACACCCATATATGATTGGTGATTGGTGTAGGAGGGTCCTTCTGTATTTTGGTTGCTTTTATTGGTTAATAAGACTCTGCCTTGGCCTTCTGATAGGGCAGGACTTAGATAGACAGGATAAATAGAAGAGAATGCTGGGAAGGGGACAGAGTCAGAGAGAGCCGCCGCCATGAAGCTCCCAGGTCACAGAAGCTGAATCTTTCCCGGTAAGCCACGAGTAGTGGTGACACACAGATTATTAGAAATGGGTTAAACAAGTATGTGAGAGTTAGCCAATAAGAGGCTAGAGCTAATGGGCCAGGCAGTATTTCAATGAATACCGTTTCCATGTAATTATTTCGGGTACGCACCAGGAGCCAGGTGGGACAGAACAAAGGTGCCCGGCGCCGGGAACACAACCAGAGCCCTTCATTACTACAGGTGATCTATGGATGAAAATGAAAGCTAAATATATGAAACATCTTCATGTTTACAAAAGTACCATCAGCACTATCATAAACTTACATGAGAACTGCTACCAAATACAATGAAATTCATGTAATGGCAAACATTTAATATAGGTATTAAGATCATAGCTATGCTTCATCTGCTCTTAGTCCAAGTCACACTACAATGCCCCATATTATACTAGCTGGCAGAACTCCCAAAGAGGAGTCAAGGATGCAGTGTTTCCTACTTTGTCAAAGATGAGGTCACCAAGGATGGGATCAAAGGGACCATTCTTCTGCTGTGTCTTATAAAGGCAGGTACCACACTGTATGCAGTACAGACTTGGAAGAAACTGCAGAGACTCCAAGATGCTGGTTATCCTGTTCACAGCAGCTTTGCTGGCCCTGAGCTCTGTTCAGAGCTTCAGTGAAGGTAAGACACATGGTTGCTTGTTCAGTGAATCTGCTTTTAGGTAACAGATCACATGTCACTCCTGGAAGATACAGGGAAAGAGAACAGGATTAGCACAAAGGCAGGAATGTAGAATCAGTACCAAAGTATTGTGCTCAAATCGTCATTCCAAACAAGGAATTGAATGTTGTCATGTGCAGTACAAACTTGATGAAGGGTCTGAACAGAAGGTTGAAAAGGTAGGGCTGGATCTCAAGAGTCACCTGTCTGTGTTGAGAAAGATCGAACAGGAAGATTCACAGAAGGAAGGCCAACTGTGAATATCCTGTAAGGAAGTAGTCAGTGGATAACAGGCATCTTGCCTCAGTGAATGTAGAACAAATGAAAGGACATAGGGACATTTCTGGGTAGAATAGTCAAATAATTTTAAAATCCTATGATTTGCTTCTGTCTTGTCCATGGAAATGATGACTGAAAAATTAGTTTTCTAAGACTTCAAATTCTAGTTCCAAGCATAAAGATTCAATGTTTGATACCATCAATACATGTATTCAGAGAAAATTTCCATAAAAACTAGATGGGAATGATCATGAGGATGACTCACAAATGAGTAAGAGGAACAATGTAATAATCATTGAGCTGTTGATAAAAGGAAAGAGGGCATTATTTCAGTACTAAACCTACCAATTCTTGTGATGTATCAATTAAAGAATGTGAGTCGGCATCTCAGATTCTAATCACAGACCCTCGGTTGCAGCATTCCCCCACGGTCCTCCTCGCCACCATGGTTTTGGTCCTAAGCATGGCCCACCCCAGCTAGGCCCACCCCAGCGAGGCGGACCCCAGCAAGGCCCACCTCAACGAGGTCCACCCCAGCAAGGCCCACCCCAGCGTGGTCCACCCCAGCAAGGTCCACAGCAGCAAGGCCCACCCCAACAAGGAGGCCAACAGCAGAACCAAGGCCCTCAGCCTGGAAACCAGCAAGGCCCACCCCAGCAAGGAGGCCCACAGCAGAACCAACGCCCTCAGCAAGGAAACCAGCAAGGCCCACCCCAACAAGGAGGCCCACAGCAGAACCAAGGCCCTCAACCTGGAAACCAGCAAGGCCCACCCCAACAAGGAGGCCCACAGCAGAACCAA